>JANIJG010020721.1:60039-75869 GCA_024611175.1 Megaceryle torquata
TTTTTAGTAATGTAAAAACCAGCAAAAGTAGTTGAAGATAAAATGTTAAATATATATTAATTAAATTAATGTATTATTTTTCACTTTTCATCTCTCTGACAAATGTGGAAGAGAACCAAGAAATCATTTATTTATAGGTTTCTTTGTTATGTCATGGCCAGGGCAGCGAGGAAGGATTTCTGTACTCAAATTAAAATTTCTATATATGGATATAGGTGACCATGTGAAGATAGGAGAGGAAGAATCAAGCCCTGATTTTTTGTTTAGATATTCCAATCAAGCCACAACTAATTGCTAATTTCACCACTTAGCACCCTCTGTTGCACCCTCCGTTTCTAATTTTAAATCTCTTCAAACTGGAAGCCATGCTTTCTTTTGGTTGTTGACTGCCTTACTTATCTTCCTTTTAAAACTGTACTTTGACAACTGTTTCTTTCAGTAGCAATGCTGACACGAGCAGTCCCACACACTTCATTCCTTTCATCCCCTCCCATTTGTTCTTCCCTCCATACCACATCTTCTGCTCACTTATGAGGCCTCGCAATGGTCTAGGCTCAGCTGGAGAACTAATCCTTGTTAAAAATAACCCAGGCAGATAAAGAAGTGTTGAGTTTCAATGTATTTTACTTCACTTAACAATGTTTCAAGTGGTTGAAGCAACAGATTTGAGGGTCTCGTCTGGGCATTGTATGTATATGAAGGGTTGAAAAAATGCAGATGAAAATAATTTTCATTAAATAAAACTCAAACACTTGAGTGGCTTCCTCAAAGTCTTCAATTCTTTTCCCATTCACAGCTATTAAAGCAGCCACGGTGGACTTAGTGGTATTACAACTGCTTTACCTACAACTGCTTTTGCCAGTCAGTAGGAGATCAGGCCAGTTCGATACTGCTGACTGACACTAAATCATCCACGTAGTCACTGACAAGCAAAGATTTAAGTAAACCTGTTGGTAAATAGAAGTACACATGCTCTATAAATATACACTGGAGTCTAATTAAATGTTAAGCTTTTACAAACCCAGAACACAATACGGTGTATCTGTTCTTTACTGCTGAATGAAATAGCAGAAAGTTTTAGCCTTTTCTTTTTTTCCCAGGTGTAGAGTTGAATTCATTGCGCCAAATGAAGATACAGAGACCTATGACAATGCTTACAGATGTCCGACAGCTCATATCAAGTGGAGGAAGTGTGAATCAAAAGAGTGATGAAGGAGTTACCCTGGTGAGTGGAAATATATGTAATTATCACCTTGTGAATATGCATGTACTGCAACTGTGTACTGGTGAGCATGTTTGCAAGGCAGTTCTCTAAGAAGCAAGATGAGTTTGTGCAAGTTTTTGGTTCTCATCTGGCCTTTTAAAAATAGGTATATGTTAATGCCCTGCATAGTACAGAACTTAAAATAGGCTAGTGCAACATTTGTGTCTTAATGACAATTTTCTTCTCAGCCACTGAATATGCAACACAAAAATTAATAGCAAAACAAATATTGGCACTGTATCGTTGCAACAGATAATTGTGGATTCTGTCATTTTGTGTTAAGAGTGGGTCTGCAACTTCACTCAGTGATTCTTGGTTTAGGCTTATCTCTTCTGGCCAGCCTAAAAAACTGAATCCCATCTTGATTCAGTGCTAATGATGCATCCACTATATCAGTGGATAAGCATTCCTTCTCCCAAATTTGCATGTTATTTGTAGTCACTGGGTCTCATGATACCTCTTTTTTTGGCTAATAGTTCTTCTTGATCTCTACTTACTCAGCTGTCGGATAATTAAAAAACTAATGCATATAAAAATTTCAGCACTATTAACAATCAATAAATTGACATCAGCAGTATTAAGAGACTGAATAACTTTTTATAATTTTGTCCCTTTTTTCTGCAAATACTATAATGAAACAATTAGAAAACCAGATATTACTGGAAATTTTTATAATTATTTTTAATTTCAGCATTTATGTTGAATTACATTACATGATACTTAAGACATGGAATCATTAGTATTTAATTCCATGTTTTATTACCTGTGAAGTGTTTAAACTAGAACTGAAGAAGTGAGCAGCTTCATATTTGGGACTGTTGAATCCAGCCACTGTCTATGTCTATACAGAAAGCTATGACTTCCGGAGGGGCCATCCCAAGGTAGTTAAATGTAGTTCAAACCAGGAAGGAAGCAGGGAAGGGATGGGGAGAAACAATGCAACTTTTAGTTGAAGTCATAAAATCATTAAATTAACTTCCAAATTTCTGATATATTTAAGCTAAGATGCTAAATCACAGTAAAATGCAATGTTGTTTCTATTGCACTTTACTCTTACTGCTACTTTAGTCTGAATTGGCTTACTTAAACTGAGTTATGACCTTATCTATCACTATATAAAGCCTATTCTGTTGTTAGCTGGAATAGTTGAAATGCATATCTGAAATGTGTTTAACAGTACTGCAAAAAAAACCCAAAACATTGTGGATGGTATGGTTTTTGTTGTTTGCTTGTTTGGATGTTGACAAAGGGGACATTTTTTGCATGAATGGTTTTTGTGTTGAGTTTCAGTTTTTTAAATTTCTTTCATAGTCTTGCAACAAGTAGCTACAGAATGAATATTTTTGCTTTTGTCTGAGATTTCCATTATGTGAAACTTTTGTCTGACAAACTGGTGGGAAATCCAGAATTTATTAAACTGCTGTGTCTCTATTCATGGGTGTGGAGTCAGCCAGTCTGTGACAGCTGTATGTGTATCAAAGGGTTCTGGGAATAGTTTCTGTTGTGGTTCTATTTCTATCTGTATTAAGAAAACAACAAATATCTCAGTTGTAAGTAGCATATGAGATTTGTTTTCTCTTGACAGAATATATCTATGTCTAACTGTCAGTTAAGGTGAATCAGGCAAAAAGTTGATGTCATAAACATATACACACATGGTCCTATATTCATAACATATACATTTGTGTACATGCAATATAGACACAGAATGATAGATGGTAATTTATTTTTTTTCTGCTAAATTCTCCTGTAATTTTTTTTCTTTGAAAGATTTCTGTCATAAAATATTTCCGTTGTCCTGTGAGCTTTTAAACTGCTTTAAAGTAACACTTTTGAAATAGATGTCTGAATATAAAATGTAATTTCTTCTATTAAAACAGAAGAAAAGTTGATGCTATGTCAAATTATGGGAAAATTTGTAGGCTTTTATACATTCGAAATGAGAGTATTTACAATGTACAGAATTGGTGTTCTGCCAGCAGGGCAGGGAGATTCTGCCCCCTTTCCAGGGAAAGATTTGTGATGACCTGTAATGTGTTTCATCCCTCTGCATCAAGCACATTCATAGGAAAAATTTTATGAATACTTTGCAGGTGCAGCTGAACTAGAAATAGTAAATATGGCAAATAACATCCTGGACAACGTTTTTGGTGTCTTCTATGTTTATGGTGATTTTGGAACTACACAGTTGTAGTAACAAGTTTATTGAAAGACCTTTTTCTTGCTATTAGCCATCCATTTCAATCCTCAGAAAAGTAGTTGCTTCAACTAACATTACTTCAAGGGAAAAAGAGTTGGACCATGTGGTTTGGGGATACAGTTTACCTCCTATAATCTCAGTTCTCCATTTCTGCGATCTTACGGACCATCATGAGAATTAACCCCTTCTCACTGGGCATGAACAATTATGTTTTGCCAATTTCCAAATATAAGTTTAGTCAACTTTGTTCCCAGAAGTGGAGGAAATGTTTGAAATAATAGAAGAGATCCATGAGAAAATAAAGACCATTACACTGTAACCTGGGTCAATCTCATAATGTGAAGTATATGCCTCAACAGAGTTATTAACCATAGATAAGAAATAATTTCCACCAAACCCCTCAAACAACTAATTTTCCCTGATGTAGGACCCTTTATTCCATTTTATTTTATTATTTCCAGAGTAACTAATTTGTATTGCCCTACTATGTCTTTCTCTATGATAATTTTCTCTCTTTCCCCCTTCACAAATCCTATTTGGTATTCTGTTGCTTTTATATTTATTTTATTTATTTGCTATTTGTATCAATTAAAAAAAAAAAAATCTGTTTTTTTAATCTCATTCTGTGAATACCATTTATAATACAATTGATCACTTATATAATTGGCAAAACCAGAGCTTTAGAATAGTAATATATTGCAGAAGTTAATGTCCAGTTTCTCAAATCAGCTGTTAAAAAGGATATTTTTTTACTTTCTTTTCCCCTTCTTGCCATTATAGTTTTCAGTACCTTATCACTCATGATGTATTTGCTACTCAGAATGACAAGTCACACAGCTACCTTTGAAGCTGTCCCTGCTTTAGCAGCAAGTTACACTGCTTAACCTTCTGAGGTTCCTGCTGACCTGAGTTTGTCATTCTGTTACTGTGTTTTTCACCCTCTTTCACTCACTTTGACTCTGAAAGTCTACTGATAGTCTACTGATACAGAAAATCAACTAAAATGATTTAAAAAAATCAGCTGAAATAATCAGGTATCTAGGAGAGCAATGCAAGTTAAAGAAATAAAATTGCTGTGGTTCAAATTTGATAAAGTATTTGTTGTGACTGATTTTGTGCTGCAAACTCAGTGAACTTGGTTTGATTACATGTTAATGAATTCATGTGGCAGTAAAGTAGTGTCAGCTTGCATCTGGGATAGTTGAACTGCCACAAAAGAAAGGTAGGTCTAGGTCAAGCTCTGTTGAAATGTATGAATCTACCTGGGCTCGTGAAGTTTGTGAATGTGTTTGAAAGAATGATTGCTTGGAATTGTACAAAGGATATTTAATGAGACTAGATTCTTTAAATACTTCTCAATACAGTCAAATTTCCTTTGGTGTGTTTTGTTTATAAATGCTAAAAAAGATTCTGCAGTGGTTTTCGAGTCGGTTGTTTGTTGCAGGTATATTTTGTGTTTGTCACATCATGATTTAGCCAGTTAGGTCTGTGGGGCAGCCAAGATACTCAATAGCATGTCACGGGTTTTTCTGAGTTGTTTAAAGCATTGATACACTTCTGTATTGCAGCTGCATGTGGCCTGTGCTAATGGGTACAAGAATGTTGCATCTCTATTACTGGATCACGGGGCTGATCTCAATGTAGTGGATAATCAGTACTGGACACCCTTACATTTAGCTGCAAAGTATGGACAGGTAAAGCATGATTTTTTCACCTGCTTCTCTTCTCTTTGTGATATTCTTCTGTAGTAACAGCAAATACTTTCAAGTCACGGAGACTATTCTAGTTTTAATGTGAAAAGTTTACACACTTGTGTATTGTAGGTGACAAATGACTGAGATGATTTGAGAATAAACATTGTAAAGCTATCAACCTGATACAGCTCATTGAAACCAATCTACCATCGACAGCAGTTTGTCTCCCACAAAAATTGTTTGCAGTGATATTTGAAAGGGAACCAAAATAAGCAGTTTTGTGTTGTTTTCTTATATTCTGGTGTCATGCTCTTATTTTTAGCTAACTTTTTTTTTTTTTTTCTGTGTATATTTCTGTGAATGAATATGGAGGAGTCACTTAACACAGCAGTTGCATTCAAACTTTTCCAGGCACTGAATTGTGGAAGGGTGCCTGGTCTTTGGGGTTTGGAAGCCATGATAAACATAATTTGTGTCTCTTGATATCCTACCTTTTCACTTTTCCTTCATTCTCATGCTCCCCAGACATGCTAAGTGAGTCTTTGTTACAGTCGATCACTTTAGGAGAGCTCCCACTGACCCACCTCATGGGCCACAAATCACCACTTGCCCAGAGGTACCTTCCAAAAACCTCTGTGGTGCATCCTAGCTCAGGCTCCCATGTTCCTGCTTGCTCTCCTGTCGTTTCTGCTGCAGCTCCTGAAAAACTTGGCCTTTCCTATCTTTGTTCTCCTCCAGGAGGGCTTAGACCTACTCTGCCACGGACACAAGACTGAGCTTCCCAGTGATGCTCTGAATGCAAATTGCTTTCTTCTGTTCAGATTCCTGCTGCTGTCAGGGATATCCTTTGACTGAGTTAGTCAGAAAATGCTATGAATTGTAGCTGTCAAGCTATTCCCCTGTTTATTTGGTAATTAGCATCCTTATAATGCCTATTTCTATTGCCATCAGCATGCCTTTGAACGTGACTCAGAATGGCAAAAAGTTGTTGATCCTAAACAGAACTCTGGTTTTCTATTTTTTTTTAAATAAAAATCTTCATGGACTTTGCTAGAGTATGAACTCCATGGTTAGATAATCTAAATTCTGTTTCTGATCTTAGTGGAGACAATCCCATTCATTTAGCTGGATCTCTCGCCAATGATTGAGGAGAACTTTTGTTCATGTGTGTTTCTGGTATGTTAGTTGCTTTTTCATGTGAGTAATCCTGTGAAATACAAGATGAAGGTGCTGAGCTGCCAGCATTGGGATGCAGCTGATTTTAGTACACACTTAGTGATCTAAATATGAAGCCAAGACTGCCTTTTTTTTTTGTGGAATTTTCTTTCCTGTTTTGGTTTTTGTTTGTTTAGTGGGTATTTTTGGTTGGTTGGGGTTTTTTTTTGTTTTGTTTTGTTTTGGGTTTTGTTTGTTTTTGGTTGGTTGGTTGGGGTTTTCTGTTTGTTTGGTTTTTGTGGTGTTTTTTGTTTGTTTGTGGTTTTGGTTTGTTTTTTTGGTTTGGTTGGGTTATTTTGAGTCCTTCACTGCAGGTGATCCACATGTTCAGGTTTAAGGAGTAGATTCTAATTATGCCAGAATGCCTAATGAAAAAAAACCCAGACATTTATGTAGGTACACAGGTGTGATTCAAGTCCTTATGCATATGCCGCTGGATCCTCATGTGATACTGTGATACTGTGCAGGCAAGCACACACTCAACTCTCTTCCAACTTCAGTAGGGCAAGAAAACTCTTATTTAGAAGTAAGGTGATTGCAGTGGTGTAATCTTGAGCTGGAGATACTATTTTTTACATTTCAGAATGGCTTTCAAGTTTGGTCTTTGTACTGCATTCAGGTAGTTATACAGTGGCTGCAAGTCTCTTCTCACGTGAAGCTTCAATACTAGTTGTATTGCAAAGGCTCTGAAAGGACTGACTTGAAAGGACTGGGGAAGAACTTTTCTTCAGTTATGTATGTGTAACATGAATTTGTTTGCAACACTAACCTTGGATGACCTTAAATACCTTTTTTGTCCTGAAGTTAAGTAATTTTTCTTTGAAACAGACCTCTACATGTAAAGTTTGCAATTGAAAGTGGCTAATGGTAAAAATGTCTTCCCTTTTGAAATGTTCTAAGAGTTGATTGCCACTTTGTGATTTGTGATTTTTGATGGCTCTTTTGTTGAATTGTGTCTCCCTTTATGTCTGGGATGACAATGATGGTGATTCTTACTATTCCAGGAGTTTTCAGTGAGAAGCCAGGGACCAGTTGTGCTAGTCACTGGACAAGCACTATGGGTACACATGGAGAAAAGAAATTAATTAATTTTCACTTCCTCACTAAAATTAACAAAATACACAACCTACACCTTCCCTTTGTAGTGCTAATGAATAAAACATCTTGAAGATAGCTTATTATCATTATAAATAATTTGACATGCTTATTTAGGAGATAAATATGGCTTTCATATGAATTCTTTTTCTAAGAAACAAGTAAATAATTTAAATCCCTTTATGAGAGAGATTTATGACATATGAGAAAAAAGATTTCATCCAGTAGCTAAGCCATAGGATGTTTTTATAATTTTCTTTCTTATGATGATAATTTTGAAACATCTTTTAGCCTTAGTATGAAACCTTGTGCATATCATATTTATAATTCCATTTTGAGTAACTAATTATAGACAAATACAAGCATTGTTACTCTTTTGGGAAGAACTTGTATGGCAGAATGGGAATAATTTTAGTCAAGACATTATTTGGATAGTCTGTTTTAGCTTAAAATATATTTATGAGAAAGTAGTTATTTTTTAGCCAAAAATATTGATGTTCCCTGAGAAAGTCATTAATGAAAGTTCTGGACTCCATCCCTTACAGTTTCACCCTCTTGTAACAAATATTTGTGGCAGGTTTTTTTGAAAAGTCTCACTTGGAAAAACTCTCTACAGTGATAAATCTGTATGTTCTACTAGTAGACTGTAAAAAAAAAAAAAAATCCATTTGGTTTTAGTTTGATGTTCTTTTCGATTCTTGAGAGGATTTCTTTCCTTCCAGGAATGTATTTGAACAGAAAAATAACCTTTTCTTGTCTTGTAGCATGTCTGATAAGTTTCAGAAAACCCATTCTAAATGATTGTCCTTTAGTAGGTTATTAACACTGCTGCTGCCACACCTGCAGCCAAACCCCCATCCAATATATAATTAATATCATATTCCATGAGTCATAAGGACGGGTAGATTTTCCTGTTTATAAAATGCCTACAAAATTCTTGGTAATTTGAATATATTTTTCAATTGGAAAAACTGCTTACCTTATTAAAATGCAATTGGATTATTTATGCAAGTTCCACATTCAGTTTTTGAACTATTTTATGTTATATACCTTACATACTTGTATTTTGCATATTATCATATATATAAAAAAAAAGAGAGTAGCAACATCCATATGAAGAAACTGTAACATTGTTTTGGAGTGACATCCAGACTCAGTTGAAGGACTTGAGCTCTATACATATATAGTTTTATGTTTGCAAAAACACAAAGTATAAAAAAAATTGAAAAAAAAACCTACACCAAAATACACAAATGAAAATAAACCCCATATCTGGCTATTTGTAAAACCATACAAATAATAAAGGTGCTATTAATTTACTTTACCTGAAAAAAAAAGAACAAAAAAAAAAAAAGGAAGAAAGAAGTATCTGCTGAAGTTTTAAATTTATAGTGAGAAAATTTAATTTGCATCTGTATGTACAGAAGGGAAACTTGTAAAGAATAAAGACACTGCAAGAAGCTTGTTGAAAATCTCAAGTTGTAAATTAATACATAATGTAACTGAATTACAGAAACCTTTTTGCTCCATCTTCCACAATAAATTACATGAGGAATTACTGGAGTAAAGATACATTATACTGAATGAGCTAAGCATGTGAAAGATGTCACACTCCCACCTTGTAATCAAAACCTGGCTTGTAAAGATACCTTAATAATGGCAAACCCAGCTTTATTTAGGACAGGTTTTTTTCTCAACGAAATCTAGCCAAAAACAGCTTAAGTACAAAGTCAAAGCTTTGTCTTGTCATGAAGGATCACCACTAGAGTGTAATTCAGACAAATCTCGGAGATGAATCTAAAATAGGTGGGATGAATCATTACTTAGCAGTCTGACCCTCCCTGATTATAGAAGTCATGGACAGCTAGCACATGTTAGAGGTCTAACTTGAACATTTTAAAAGAACTTGAACATTTTAAAAGGTTTATAAGATAAAGATCTGCTTTGCAGGAACAGATTAGGTTACCAATGAGAGCAACATACTATTAACTGAAATACAACCAGCTGCAAACATTAAAAAATAATGGTAATAGTATTAACAAATAGGCATAATTTTAAGCAAGGTTATTTTGAGTTTCCAGAACTGCTGTTTTTTCCTCCCCTGTAACTATCAGGACTAAAAGGAAATTTATTTTTAATGCATTTTGAGATTCTAACATTATATCAAAAATTTATATTGTTAAGGTATTAAGGTCAGACTTGCTTATCTTAATAATTTTACCTTAATAAAATGAGGGAACCTCTTTGAAACACATGCAAATCTGCATAAGTCACATGCAAAAACCTCTTCAAAATAAGATTATGTTGGAAGCAAAACTAGCCTCAAGAAATTTGAATATGCCAGGGTTGCCTATATAAATTTAGCAGGGCCTTTTGGACATGTACATTCTCAATACTGTTATTGATGGCAATTTGAACTCCTTTGTCTTCACGGGTGGCATGGGGAGCGCTGGTAAATATGTGGCTGCTGCCTGTGCACACCAGAGTGAGGCACACATCCGGACTTGGCTACCACACTGCCCATGCTGGTACCAATACCAGCTGTGGAAGGGTGACTTGTATTTCTCAGGCTGGCCTCCTAATTTGAATTTAGCACAGCAATCACTTTATGAACAGTAATAAACAGCTAGTAATCTGGCACTGGTAGTGCTGTCCCCCCTGGACATCTTCCAGACTGCTGTGATCAGGAGAGCACACACTTGCCCTCCCCATGGTGGGAATAGGCTGCAGCTCTGACATTTGCCTTGGGTACTTTGGCACAGTTCCCAGGCACAAGCTGTTTCTTTGTTGTTTATCACAGAAATGTCACCTTTCAAACCAGCTATCAGAGGCATGCAGGTCAGAGCTAACTCCCCAGTAGTTTAAAGACTACCTCTCCCAAAATTTCATCCTTGGGGGATGCTGCCTATGTCTAAACTGTTAAATTGCCAAATAAAGAAGGTTAAGGATTAAATCAGGCAATGGTCTGGCTCACATTCATATTGTTTAGAGATAGTTTCCTCTATAGGAGATTAGGCTTGTTTGTAGAGATTTGGTTGGAGTGGTCCAAAGCAGAGTCAGGGACAGAGCTAACAGTTAAGCTGTGTGGATTATAAGGAATACTTAAGCTTGCTTCATTGCACTCTTAGCGAGACAGATTTAGCCTCTGGCTTTGAGGTTTAACAGTTTCCTAATATTAAAAAAAAAAAAAAAAAAAGATGAGAGAATTGCTGACTGTACCTCTCCTTCACTACCAAGCATTTCTTGGAAATATCTCAAATAAATAAATATTTTTTTTAGAGCTCAGATGCCTACCTCATGTTTCTTAGCATGTTATATACAACCTGTGTAGTTTTCAAAATGTACATGTGAAATTACAGTGTGTAAGTATGTTATCCTTTAACACACATTTTGTTAGCTTGTTTATTCAGACTGAATCACCCCCGCCTCTGTCTAGTTCATCCAAACACAGATTTCTTTCACATCATAGAAGGGACTCCATGCTTCTTGAAGTCTGAGAGAACACACCTTACTATGTGATCTAATTTCCTCCTCGTTACCAAAATGCATTAGTTATTTGACTCAACCATGAACTGTACTTTCATTTTCTTTTAAGTGTGACTTTGAAATAGAAGAAAAATCCCCATCCATCAGTAGAGTATTCTTCAATGTAGATGGGATATCTGGACTCATTGTAGAAAATTGTATTTAATTTCATTCAAGTTTGAGCATTACTGTAGCAGTTCCTTTGAATGTGGTTTCTGGACTTCTGTGTTCCACAAATGTTTTCAGTGAGAAGAGCCTAAAGCTTGTTCAGTATTTCAAAAATAATATAGTCTAGACACTCAGGGAATACATGTTTTCCCTGTCAAGCAGTTGGAATCTTTCATTTATGGTCAGAAAATCCTCTAGAGAATGTTTTATCCAGACATATCTCCCTCTCTTTTCTTTAGTCTTTTTATTCAACTTTGGCATGCGTGATTGTAGAAATCAGCATTTCCCTTCAGATCAAATTACACTCACTTTCCTCAAGCAGAGACACCACTTTGGGATTTCTGCTTGTGATATCTTTCTTTCACACTCAATATATTTAGAAGTTTTCTATAAATGATTCAAATGCTAATGATGGGTACTGAACACTATGGCAGGAAAAGCTAGATTCATACAATACCAAATGATAAGAAAATAGATTTACAAGTTTCAGCTTCATATACAGACTGAGGACAACCTCAGTGTACAAAATTACTATAAAATTCTTGGTGTTCACATGTATGTTTTTAAAGCTGAGATGTGCACAGACTACACTATGTACTTTGTTGGTTATTGCAGGATCTCAGTGATCGATATAAATTTAATTTTCCTTGAAATACCAGCTGTAGTGACTTTCTCTCCTGTATGAGAGGCATATATGAAAAAGAAGTCTAATAAGAGTGCACAGACACAAACCTTGAGAAGTGACAGGTTTATGATCATCTCTGTAGTGTTAATATATTACTTGTAGGAACATAATTTATAAGCATCTTTAATCACAAAATCAAGCAGTATTTTTTTTTCCCTAGCTTATTTTTTTCCAGTGTCTGATTTCCTGAAGGAGTGAAAAATGGAAATGTAGGTTATCTGTCTTGAAGTAAAGATGGCTGAAGTCTTTAGCTGTAGAAAAACTTTTAAGTAACCTTTGTCACTTGGTTAGATATCTGAAAACAGTATTAGGTTGTCCTTCTTTAACTATTCTGGGATGTAAAAGGCATACTCTTAAGCCATAGAGGTTAAACATGCTGACTGCAGGAAGGTAGAACCTGGGGAACCTGGGTTCTGTTCCAAGCTCTGTGTATGAACAAACACATTCTTTATGGTTCATGCCTCCCACGTGTAACCTTATCGTCCTCTTGCCTCCACTCTGTTCCATTCTTTCCTTTATTTTGTTGCCTTCTTGTCCTTTCCTTATGCATCTTATCCCAGTACTGATTTTCTTGTACAGACAGCTTCTGCCCCTCCTCCTCTCCCTGATTCTCATCCTTCTTTTCTCTTTTCTCTACCTTGGCTTCATGCCAACCTTCCTGCCCTTCTGTTAGACTTATTTCTTTTTCCCTGCTTGCTCACAGTCCCAATCTTCCTTGTTCAATCTCAGTATTTTTTTTCCTTACCATGACACTTTCTTCTTTCATTTTCTTTTTCTGCTTAATCTGTCTCTACCAACATCCCGCCTCCTTGACATGTCTCTCTTCTTCCGTTTCACTTCATTTATTTCATGCTGTTATTTCCAAAATCCAGCATTTAATCCATGCTCTGTTCTATTTTTCTCCCTTCACTCTACCCTGCTGCTAGTCTTATTCCAACAACCTACTTTTTCTAATCTGTTCCACTTTGCTGACGACCCGTGGTTATGGTCCCCTTTTTTCTGCACGTTGGGCATCTCTGTCTTGGGATTTGTTTTGTTTGTTTCATTCCCCAGTAGTTTAAGCTCTCTCACCTACACTTTTCTTCATAATGTCCTTGATGCTTAGTGAAGTGCCTATTATCTACCTATTTCATTAGTTAATTAGTCTCCAGAGTTATTCTAAGGAGTTTTATTACTCCATGACTTATCTGATTTTATTTATTCCATCTGCTGAATATATGGCTAGCATGAAGTTACAGCATTTCTATCACAGAAGCATTGTAATACTACTAATAATAGTAATAATAAAAATTTAAGCTACTTCCCTGATTTATATTTTTTTTTTATTGCAAATTTTTAAGCATCCAAGTGGGTGTTTAAACAGAGCCACTGATACTGGTTAGACTAACATTTAGGCCTACAGTGGACCATACTCACAAAGGTGGGCTCTTTGATTTATCCATCATGATCATAAAACTGTCATGTAAGCATCTGGTGGCAGATTGTTTCAAAGGCTTGAAACTTGGTTATGTTTTGAGTTTTCCAAACAGACAAAAAAAAGAATATTTTCTGCCTATAGAATCCATCTTCTGCCTAATACAGTCTTCAAATCATTCAAACATCGGAGCTCACAAAGGTTGAGCAATATGTTTTTCCACACCATGCTCCCAGATTAATTTTTAACTAATTTATTTTTCTGCCTAATTAAAAAAAAAAAAAATCATAAACACTCAGAGGTAGCAAGCCTAGCAAACTGCCTAACAAAAATCCCACAGTGAGGTAAAAGTGCACTTCTCCAATCCAGTGAAGTAAAGTTTAGCCTTGTGAGCCATTAAAAACTGATTCTTATGAGTGCAGATGTAGGCCATTTTACTCAGTGGTGAAGACAGGAGATTATAATGGTGTAACCAGTGGTATTTCATGTGTTCTGTCTAGGGATTTGGTTGTGTTTAGGGAATAAACACCTTAGATATTAAAATACTACTGGAGGATTTCACTGTGTATTGACACAATGGTGTGAGATCCAAAATGGTTAAAACCAATACTGATTTTGATCTACAGTTGCTGATGCACTAGTTTCCTAGTATACACCTTTGTCTCACGGTGGATGAGAGCATGCTGGGGACCATATCCAGAGAAAAGGCGATCAAAACCAGATGTGGTTTTGTGACAGCAGGTGGAAGGAAATTGCAGGAAGAGGGTGGGGAGGCCTTACTCAAAGAGAACTGAGGAATGGATGTCAAGAAGGAAAACAAAAATGACATTGTCTCCCAAAAGGGATAAAAGCACCAATAGAAGAAAACCAGTTGAGCAGATACATGTGGAGAGCTGAAGTCCCAGATGCAGGGAACAGGGAAAAAGGGACTGAGAACTAAGAAATTATGGTGGTTGTGAACAAAAGGCTGATGGCAAACCAGGTCTCTAAGGATGGTAGGAAGTGTCCGATGTTGAATCAGAAAGGGAGGAGTGGAGAAAAATGTTGAGTTTGACAGGGAAGAAAAGTGAAAGACTGAAGGAATTTACTGTTGTGGGTGCATGCAAATTGGGTGATGTATATTTATTACTGTGTAAAGTAACACATCAGAACATTTGCATAAGATCTACAGCTTTCTGAATTACAGCATAATCAGGTGTATCTGCAATGGTAAGGGAAAGGTAATAAATGACCTGAGGTACTGGCACTGGGGCTTGGATAGTGAGGGTTCAGCTAGAACCAGCAGCTTATCCCTTGCAGATGATGGCACAGATTCTAGCATCATCTCTATAGCTTCAGAGGAAAATATCTGACAAGACAGGAGAGGAAGATGCTTTTCAGGTGCATTGATTCTGCTCCCCAGCTAATTCACTAGCAGTAAAACTAACATAGCTTAAGAGCAGTTTGGAGCTGCCTTTGAAGCCTCAAGTGTGTAGGAAAAATCTTAAGGAATGTCTGTCACTCTTTCATGCCCTATATTTCCTACATTGTCACTGCAGTCACTGCTCTGTGGCAACAGGCCTCACAGGTCCTCCCTTTCCCTGTACTCTCCCTTTAGGTATTTAGCCACATGGATGAGTGAGACATATGACTTATTTATACAAAAAAGGTAACTAAATTTCTGTTTCATGAAGGAAGGTACTCAGAGATAAGTTCTTGAAAGAGAAATATAAGGTCTAGGGCTTTTCCTGGTGTCCTGTCAAAAGTCACTGTATAAATAATTAAGGGCATAAGAGGAGAAGGAAGACAAGTGATATTTTGTAAGCAGATGTTTTAAAGAATTGCCATTACTCATAGTTTTCTGCAGTCAGTCACACCACAGTGTCTATTATTTTAATTGATATGAATCAGCAAGACAACATTGGAAAATAGGAACCTATATATAGTAATTTTATTCTCAGGATCTACAATATTTCATTAGATATTGCAGTTTCTCTTAACATATTTTATATTATACTATAATATATAATAGTATGATAGCATACAGTTGTTCTATTATTAAAATGATACTAGTAATGTCACATTATATTATATCAATTAATATATAATCTGTTATAATAATAACATTATATCTTTATAACTCTGCAACTTAAATACTTTTGGAGAGTGGTAATTTGCTATAATTATTCTACAAATATTTGTACTGTTAGGAGCAGTTCTGAAGGTGTGGCAACTGGATTTTAAAATATTCCCTCTAAAACATAAGTGAATGAAGTTAAAACTAACACAGTTTTGTGTACCCAAAAGCAGGTTATTGAAATAGGCAGTGACCTGAATACCTTAGTCTTGGTGACATGCATCAAGGATTCACAGTTGGAGATATTTCATTGGCAGCAGAAAGCATTGATATTGAAGCATGGGATTTCTTGTGGCATAAATCCAAAACTTTAGTAATGCAAAAAGCTGTGTATTGTTACTAAACCAAAAGTGCATTTAACCCCCACCCCCCCCCCCCACCACCACCCCCCCCCCACCTCTCCCAGGCGCTTGCCACTAATACACAGAATGAGATAGCAATAGTCATTCCTTCA
>JANIJG010020721.1:75879-135384 GCA_024611175.1 Megaceryle torquata
TAAACCAAAAGGGCATTTACCCCCCCCCCCCCCCCTTTGATACAACCACTGCCACTTTTCGGAAGGGCTGCTAACAAGATTAAGCAACTGCTGCTAATTTAGTCAGCTCAATGACTAAGCATGTGCTGAGTTTTCATAATGAAAAATCACAGAGATCTATGTGTTGAGAGTTCTCAGTTGAAAGCAGGGCTAATTGGATTTGGAAATAAACCTGGCTTCCTCCCTGCTTCCAGTTTGCTGAATTTTCAGCTATTACTTCCAGTATGGAAAGGCAGCACTAAAAAGCTGGGGAGAGAGAGATCTTTTTTACTTTATAGAAATTTGAAACAATATTTTCCTTTGTGATTAGAAGCTTGGGAGGTTTGGGGTTTTTTTTGCATTTAACTGTTGCCCCCTTATCATGGTCTTTGGTAGTAAGTTTCCTTCTGTGTCCTGAATCCATATTGAATTTAATTATTTTTATAGCAATGATTTATTTCCTAATAACCTTTATTTATTTATTAATTTATTGCTTTTGTTTGTTTGTTTTTCTTTGTTGTTTGTTTTGGGTGTTTTTTTGCTGTTTCTGTTTTGTGGTTTTGTTTTGTTTTTTATATGGCATCCTTTATCATCCTTTCCCTTAGCTACCTTCCAATTCAGGTCTTATTTATGTGTATCTCTTTTCTTTTGCTCTGAAGAATCCTTCCTGTTCTGCACAGCTTATTTTCTCCTGTGCTCATCTTGGCCTCTCCTATTGGTTGCATTTATATTATAAATACTATTTGCTTTAGCATATATACAAAAGTGCAAACAGTTCTTTCATTTAGTTGAGCTCTATATTCACATTCTAAATGTTTTTTTTTGCTCCTTGTACAGTTTCTTACTCCTTTCTGACCAACCAGTTTATCAGGGTAGATATTACTACAGCCTTTGTTGGAGAAATATCTCATGAGACTTCATGCAGTGATAGAAGAACTCACTAAAACCAGTTGCTTGTAGCATTCTTGCAGGAATTGAAAAATATACTTTACCCTTTTTTGTTATATGATACTCTACTACCCTGCTCTACTGTACTATAACTGCTACCATTACTAATATATTAAATGGCTTTGGTAAACATAAGAAAAATTTCTACTACTGAGAGAAAACTGATTAATTTCCATGATGGGTATGAGGCAGACCCCTTTGGCAATGATGGTGTTGAATTAGTTAGGCATAAAGTAGTATTGGTGATCTAATTCATGACATGCAGTGATGGAGGGTTAGGTGTTTTTCCTATACTGGTGCAGATTTGTTTACTTGTGTAAGGATGGAGGGAGACTTTGGGGGCGGAGTAATGCTGAGGGTACACTGAAATCATATGAGAACTGTATTTTATTCTGCCTTTTGTGATTTATACAAATGTGTGTAGTAGCTCCAGAAGTGGGAATTTTGAAAGTGTTGCCTATGGTTTGTCAAATGATTTTGGCTAGTGCAGTGGAGTGAATAACTGAATGACTGGCATACTGCTTCTGTCCTACTTCTGACATATCAAACGTCTCTGATTTGCCCATTTTAGACCAGTCTTGTGAAGCTACTTTTGATGCACTGGGCCAATCCAAATCTTCTTAACTGCAATAATGAAAAGCCTTCAGGTAGGTAAAAATTCATGTATATTACATATGTACTAATTACTTTGACACACTTTTCTTTCCTTCTTGCTTTCTTAGTTATACACACAGAGGCACGCATACATATATGTATACATATGCCTGTGGGTAAATATTTTATTTTTCATATATGGCTGAGAACTGTAAGTTCACACAGCATGTCATGATCACACAGGATATCATATCAAATGATAGCATGTTTTTCCACTTGTTGCATTTCCTGTTTGGTTTTAGTTATATTTATTCCTTGTAAGTTCTTCAGATCCCCATTGGTAACTGTATTTACACTTCCTTGGTGACTTCTTACTGAATTCCTTTCTCAGTCTCAACTGATGCTTGTACATAGCCTCATGAAATGGAATCTCTATAGCTGCTGAGTGAAAACAAATGTTTTGAAGAGTATCATCTGTTGTTTCCCACAGAAGAAGGCACCTTTTTAGACCAAATAGCAAGAGAGACTTGAAGCACTGGCTCGAATGATAACAGAATTGCAGACTCTATTAGGCTGAAAATGCTAGGAAGCAGTGCTGAAAAGAAGAAATATATGGTTGTTCATCCTTCTGTGCCTAGGATAAAATGAAGAAGGAAGCCAGTAATGTAAAAAAGAGAATCTTTCTTTGCATAATATAGCAGGAAATGTTGTGCTCCAGATAAGGTACCACCTAAAAATACATTCACAGGGAGTTTCATGACACTTAGCCTCAGAAAAAGTGTTTGTGGTTAGATACATGCCAATTTGGATTTGTATAAAAGGCTGTGGACCAAACTGAGATTCTCTCACCATACAATTAGCTAACCACACTCAGTGTGTATTTAACAGAGTGAACTGTATTTCTGGTCTACAAACACAACTGATTTCATCACTTCTGTATGTGCAAGACATATAAATCTAGTTTATAAAAATGTAAAGGATATCCAAAGGATTTAAGTACATGATTTTCAATGTAGAGTTGAAAACAGTTGTATTATTTTTCCTGAAGTCCTGTGAATTATTGAATAATACTTTTGTTCGCTACACAGTGAGAATGGTTTTGAGGTTTTATAAATGACAATTTAATTCCAGACTGAATTTACTTTGCCTTTGTTTTCCCACTAATTTCAAGTATTATTTTATGATCAATATCTTAGCAATTATTTTCATTTGATCTATACAGAAGCTTAATCATAATCTCATCTAGAGATTTGAATTTAAAGGAATTTTTCTACATTGTTTTCTTTCTCTGATATCTTGATGTTCCAATGTCTTAGATGTTGCAGCTTCAGAGTTTATTGAGGAAATGCTTCTGAAGGCTGAAATTGTTTGGGAGGAAAAAATGAAAGACCCTTTAGCTGTTTCTACTTTATCTCAAGAAGAGCCATATGAAGAGATCATCCATGATCTGCCCAAAATTTCCAATAAACTGTGAGTGTTTCTGTTGTTATAGAGTGTTGCTCTGAGGCCAGATTGTTATTTGAAATGAATTTGTCAGTCTGTGAAACTTGCCTGTGTGTCCCTGGAGATATTCAACACCCATCTGGTCCTGGGCAACCAGCTCTGTGTGTCCCTGCTTGAGCAGGGCAGTTGGTCCAGTTGACCTCCAGAGGTCCCTTACAAGCTCAGCCATTCTGTGATTCAGTGCAATTTAACAGGTCAAATAACCTTTTCATTTTGGAAATCTGCTGAATCATTTTTTGCGTTAGCATCTCTCATTTCTTTTTGTCAATCTTATTTGTATAAATATGGACTATAAGTAATAAAATACATTGTTATATATAATTGCCAGTAAAATTATGTGGAGTTGCCTTAGCAGAATTAATAGGGGTTAATACTGTAGACTCAAACATCATTTATTAAGGCAGATGGGAACAGTGTAGTAAAACTACCATTGCCTATGAGAGAAGCAGGGACAAGTCCTGAAAATGAAAGTACTGCGAGCAATCACAGATGAAACGATACAGCTCCAGGCAGTTACAAGTTTGTAGCTAGATTTGTACTACTTAAAATTCAAATGGGAGTAAGTGGAATTTAGCAGTGTAAACTTAAAATAGAATTGGTATTGAATTAAGAGACATTTTGTGTCTTAAATTATGAATACTGATATTTCTGTATTTTCTTCTGAATCTTAAGATAGGACTACCATGGGTATGTGAAGAGAGGTGTAAAATAGGTCTGAAGTATTTTTATGGTATTGCAAGGCATAGTGATTTCTAAAATTCTCATTTCCAGATACTGTGATCCATAAGAATTTTAAAAGCTACAGATCATGTCTTTATACAGTATGCAGTTGCTGTATATTTGAAGCATGTTGGTTGCATAAGCTTGTGAAATAGTGACGTTTTTCTGTAACTAACACTGGAGAGTATGTGAGAAAAAAATAATTAAAACCTCTTACAAAGAGACAGAGAAGATATATGTGCTTCAATTTCATAATAGTTATAATTTATGGTCTTTTATGTATCCTCCAGATACATTAAAATCTGGAAGAAATGAGCTATTGTCATGAAATGAACAATCTGTTAAATTCCATGTGTACTATTTATATATTGTACTTTGCTTATTTCATGGATAGTAAACACTGTATTGTTTCTGCTTCATGCTTTGTAGTCACTGTGTTTAGGACACTAATGCTTATGGAAATACTAATTTCTCATGTTTGTTAATTCCTTGTGAAATAACTGTTCCTCTAGTCTAACCCACTTTTTCAATAACTTGAATCATACTCTGGAAATTTATGTGGCCTTCAGCCATCTTTTAAGTGAGGAATTTGAATTTTGAGATATAAAACTAAGGCTTTAGCTTCTCAAACATAAAGAAAATATTTATTTTAAATTATTGATAAATGTAATAGCAGAAGTAGAAGGTAGGTCACTTCTGTAACTCTGCAGTGATGCCTACTAGGCAGTTTGAGAACTTTTTCATACTTCTTGCATCTAAATGATTCATATACAGTACTTACGTGTGGTATTGGTCTGAGTAACCTCTTTATCATCTTTTGGCAACTATATCCCAGTGTGTGACTGCACCTAGTTTGGTGGTGCCCACATGAGAACATATACTGGTCAATACTGATACAATACTAGGTCAAACCAAGGTGGTTAGCTCTGGGCACTGACTTTGACAGTGGTTCATTGCAAATAGCTAGGGGTCAATTATAAGGATATGGTAAGCTTGAAGTAATGCCACCTTGGCACAATCTAGAGACTGTCAGCAGTCAGGTTTATAGACAAGCTCAGTGAGAGCTTTTCACTAACTCGCTGTCAGAACTATTATCAGTACAGGAGAGTATCAGCAAACTTGCTGGCCAGCTGGCAATTCTGAGATGGGAGAGCTCTTGGAAAGCAATCATCACTGCAGTCATATCATGAGCCTAAAGTCACCTTTAAACAGATACAGGCAAATTAACCTACTGAACTATAAGCTATGTCAGTTAATATATTCAGGTATATAAATATATTCAGGTATTTTGCCAGTGGAGCAACAGAATTTCTTGCGATTGTACCTTAGGTTTGCTGCATTGGTCAAACTTCACAAAACCTTAGAACATTAGTAAAATTCTGTACTTTAGTTGACTTGTCAGCCTTCAAAGAAACTCATCCTAGTAATAGAAAGACAAATGTTGATTATGTGACAATGTGATCTTCAGTGTGAAACCATCTTCCAGTTTAGTACATGTACTTGTATTACTTTTCTTAGTGAAATAGTTCAGCTGGTTCAGTCATCTAGGTAGATAGTGCAGCCATCTAGGTAGTAATAAATGCTTAAAAATTAGGACCTTATTCTCAAAGTAATGCTAACTTAATCACATTATATGGTTTCTGATACATTTAAAAGTAAATATTAGTAATGGATATGTCTCAAAATCAGCAGAAGAATGTGAAATAAAATATACTTGGATGTGTTTGAGACACATTTTTCTTAGAAAGCATTTCCATTTAACCATTTATATAGCAACTTGCATTTCAACTATTCTAGTGATTTTAAACACTCTTCTAGTGTTTAATTAATTCTGACGTTTATGTTAAGTAACTTTAAAAAGTTTTTTAGACTGAAATTTCAGAGGTCATGCAGTTTACAGATGTTAACTGGATCAGAAATTGTTTGAAGGATCTTAAAATTGCCCGTGGAGGGATTACAGCAAAACAGTTCTCTCCAACAAAAGCTATAAGCTCACAGAGCCCATGAAAATTTCATTGCAGAATCTGCCTAGATATAATTCTTTTTATGACATCTTTCTACCAAGTTGGAAGCTGCATTAATAATACAAATATTGATGCTAAACTGCCAATTATTTGATTGTCAGCTCCCAGTTTTTTGTATTACTTATTTTTTCTTAAAAAACAAAGCCATGATAAAAAATGGCAACTTAGAGAAAACCATCTTGGTTTATCTAAAAAACCAGCCTACACAACTTCAAATTAATTCTGACTATGATGGCTTATACACCTTTCTTGTTAGATATGCCAGTAGCAGCAGTCCTACCTTCTTCAAATAAAATTACTCTAGGTAACTCTATGTCTATTATGCAATATTATTTTGACTTAGGTCTCCCTTTGTAGTTAATTATCTATTAATTATCCATTAATTTTCATAAAAACCAACAGTTCCTGCTAATCCATTTGCCTACATTAACATAAAATCTTCCCTTGTGCTGTCCTGTAGTTCAACTTACAGTGGTATTGCTTGGCTTCATTTTGTGTTAATAGAAATATTTTTCTAAAAAGCCAGTTTTCTGGAAACGTTTTATTTCAGTTTGTTTTATTTTTCACAGTGTCTTCCAGAACCTGATTGATAATAAGCTGTTGGATTCATTCAAATATATTTTTCTTTCTTCTAATCATTCACATTTTTGTTGTAATATGAATTATATGTCAGAATTTCCATCATATGAAGTCCTATTAATATCTCATAAATGCACATAATTTATAGTCTGTTCTATTGTACATCATGCTAAGTCATGTTATTATTGTCCTCTTAAGTTCAAAATGCATCCCTGGAAATAGTAGGCACCTTTTTTCTCCAGACTTGGCTGTGATTTACACCCTACTTCTCTTTTGTGACACCTGAAATGTTTATTTGCTTGTGAGGAGATCACAGCTGAATTTTATGAAGTGTTTCTAAAGTGTGTTGTATAGTTAACACAAAAGTGGTAAGATTAAATGGGTAGGGTTAACTTCACAGCAAAAGTCATGGATTTTCACAATTTAAAAGAAGTAACATGAATAATAAAAATTTACGTGCTTTGTTTTTTGATATCTGAATTAATTTGGCATACGCTTTTCTTTAAATCTTTCTTCTCTTTGTTTGTGATAAAAACTTAAGAATAATTCAGACAAAAGAAATTTGAGCAGTTTTTAACAACAGCAAAAGACTACTCAAAAAAAAAACTTTAATAAAGCTTTGTTTAATTCTGAGGGTAGGTAAAATATGAATTAGTCATCTCTGCTTGCATGCATCACAGATTTAATTTCTTCTACAGTAACAGTGATATATCTTATGACATCTAAAATACACTTGCATAATGGCTTTTCTCTTGTACAGTCCTTAAAAAGAAAAAAAAAAAAAGAAAAACCAGTCGGTTTCTGGATCTTTTATTGATGTGACATTTGGTGAACTAATTTATGACAGAATTCTCTTAAGTCAATCAAAGTAAATAGAAATTTTTATTTGCACTCGTGTTTCAGTTCTGTTTCCAACAGCAGTTCTTACCCTGAATTGAAATCAGTGTTAGCTATGGGTCCTCCTTCATTTTATCTGAGTTAATTGGGGGTATAATCCTGGCTTTATTATAATCAGTGATCAAACTCAAGTAACGTAGAGTAAAAATGAGGGTTTTTTAAACTAAGTTCGACATCTGGGCTTTTTCCCATAGTGGAATACTCTATTCCCCCATTCCCACATTGAGTTCATATTTTCTTTCAAAGGAATTATGCACATATTTTGGCAAGGAGATGCTGTACACTCCATGACATTGTCTCATTTGCACTGTCAGTCCAGACGATTATTTTTTAAGATGCTTGTTCTCCTAACTCCTGGGATTGATTCCTTGCTAATTCCTCTGGATGTACAACACTGCCAAAGTTATCCATGGTTTTGGCATTGTTGTTTTTCAGAAGTGTGATATATTCTGAAGCATCAGTAGGGAAAACATCTCCATGTGTGTAAGAATAGATTTAACTTGTATGGGAATAAAGAGTATTGTGTATTGTTGAAGTAATTTCAGGAGTCTGCTGTTTGTTTGGGTTTCTTTTTTAGCATATCACAAATTCAGAGCAGCTTTTGGTCATAAAAATATCTTTGATATTGCCTGATTAAGAGTAAGATAAAAAATGGTAGAATTTAATTTTATTAACCTCAGTGGCAATATCTGTATTGAATTATTTTAAATCATAGTGGTTTTCAAAACAGTGTTGCATAGATTGTATATTCTAAATTCAGTTGCAAAATTGGCTATTGATTTGCTAGCCTAGTGTTATCAAAAGCAGATTCATGCATTTTTCTCTTTGGCTTGCTCAGTTCTACTTCAGAAAAGATATGCATAAAGGTGACTTTCAAATCAAAGTATTTTGATCTGTGTCTTTGGCAACAGACTAACCTATGTGAACACTTTACGTCTCTCCAAGTTCTTTTTTGTACTTGGAACAGGAACTCCCATCTCAGCCTGGGATTATATCTCAGTTCTATGTTTGTGCCACCCACATTTGGCAATCTTTTGTTTGTCTGACATCTTCAGGAGGAGTCTAATTGCTTTATTGATTCTCTTTGTAGCAATCCACTCGCTTTACCGATTGCCAAGCAAGACAGTTTACTGGAGAAAGACACCATGTTTAAAGATGCAGCTAAAGGCTTATGTAAGCAGCAATCTCAAGACAGTGCATCTGAAAATATCACTGTGAACTCTACAACCAAACTTGAACAGGTAACAGCATTCAGTTTCTTGAAATGTTTCTTAGTGCTTAGGTCTGGAAATTGTAAACTTAATGAAGTTGAAGACCATAGTAATTTTTTCCCCTCACCATACAGCGGTATTATCTGCATTGTGGAGCCTCGTCTCCTTGATCACTACCTGCAATCAGTCTGGCTCTGCAGAGTTCCCTCTGCAAATTGAACAGCTGCTTCCTGCCAGCTACCTGTGGCAGGTCAGGGGCTGTGGCAGTCGGAGGGCTCAGAGTTCCTCAAACTATCCATGGTTCACAACAGGAGAGAGACAACTGTTAGCCTGCCCAAAGCATGCTCTTGCCTCCAGCTTCGGTTTACAAAGGAAAGAAACGTGACTCGGGAGACTGGAAAAACAAAAAGAGGAATATGTCTGAGGAATATTATGTTGCAAAATAAGTGACTGCAAGTTAAAAGTAGGGATTGCCGGATTTCCAGCTGCAGCGTTACCTCCCTTTCTTATGCTAATGTATTAGGATACAGGCACTGATTATTTGGATGCCTTTTACAGTTTTCTCCACGGGATTGCAATCTCCTTCAGTGTATGGGGTGAATGCAAAAGAAGGCAATTGTCCGTTGCTCGTAAATCTGGCATTTCCTAACTTTGAATATTTAGGACTTAAATATTTTTGGGTTTTTTGTTGTTGTTGCTGTTGGCTGGTTTGTTTGGTACAAAGGGTTTTATTTTCTGTTACTTGCATTTGGGAAACTATTCTGTAAATATTAAGCCACTTAAGTAAAAATCTACTTTATAATTAGGAGGGGAGAGGGGAGAATTTCCATCTAAAATAATTAACTGTGAATTTGAAATATAACAAAGGAGAAAGGTACTGATTATATTTAAAACACATTCAGTTTAAAAAAAAAAAAAAAAAAAGGAGCATATCTACATTAGCAGAAGCATGCACACTCCACTGCTTTTTTTTTTTCAATATGTTGATCATATGAAATTAAGTATAGTTCATAGGTCAATCATAAAAGTCTCACCTGAAAGTCCTCAGCTTTGGAATCCCATAGAGCACTCAGTTCCATATGAAGATACGACAAAATGTTTTGCAGTTGTCACACAATTTCTGGCCTTGCTGATCGTACGGTGATGTGATGAAAACAAAGTCAACCCAAAAGAGAAACACTGCTGGTCATAAAAGTAAATGCTTGCAACCCTATTCAGAGGAACCTTCCTCTAACTCTAGGAAAAGAGAAAAAGGTGTTTAGGTTAGAACCTTGGTGAGACTATCACTTGCTTCTAGATGTTCAGGAGGAGTGAACAAGAATGTATATACCTTCTTCAGCTTGTCTTTGTTTTGGTGTGGACCTAGCTATAATTATTCATATTTTCTTTATCTCTTGGCTAATGTTGCTTTATGGCTTGTGCAGTAAAAAAGATGCAGAAACTAAATGGAAGAAGAACAGCTAATCTTCCAGATAAGAAAGAACAACCAGAGGTGTTTCTGTTGGTAGTTTTGTCTTCCACCATGACCTGGAGTCACTTCAGGGTCCCAGGGCAGATTTTCAAAGCTGTGCTCCTTCTGCCATTTCACCATGCTTAAGTGGAACTTTCCACAACAGTTACATCTCAAAGACAAGACAGAGAATTAAAGGTGAATCCCTAGCTGAGATAGAATGAGCTAGAATGCATGTGTGTCTTGTGGTCTTTTAGAAGCAGTAAAAGCTACTAACCTTGCCCAATATCTGCAGTTGGTGACAGAGTGATGCCCCCTTGGGAAAGAATAAGCAGGAATGGTCCTACCTGGAAAATTAGCACTAAGAGGGAATAAGTTAGAAATCGTGCTATTTCAGTATGTTTTGCAATTACTGGTTGCATTAAAAAAAGACATAGATTAACAGAACTTTTCAGTTGCAAGGGCTTAGTGAGATTTAGCTCATATGGACAAAAGAGGGTAAAATGCTTTAATGGCTTCAGGAAATAGTTTCATTTTAGTGAGCTAAAGAATTTCTATATTTTGTTATATGAAAATATGTTGTTTTTTTTTTTTTTAAGTGACATGATTGTGATCTGGAAATACAGGAATTGTATTCTCTACTACTTCTATTCTCTACTACTTCTATTCTCTACTACTTCTATTCTCTACTACTTCTATTCTCTACTACTTGTCATGCATCATGAACTGTAGGAATATGTGTATCCTATCTATATTTGTGTATTTAATATGTAGATCTTAGTTTTCAGAGGTGATATTTCCAAGTAAAAGATTTCATTATTTTTTTTTTTATTTCACAACTTGGGAAGTAAATTTTTTGTTTAGTCCAAAAGCTTTGAACATCCCCTTACTGCTATCCCTGATTCTTGGGTATACAATTTATAATGAGTTTCACTATCTTTTATTCTTAGCAGCTGCATTCCAAACTACATTCAAAAGTAATCATGTTCTGTTTAATTTTTCAATAGGATATGTGGAGTAATTACTTGGATTTAATGTTCATATATTATTGAAATAGATCAGTGTGATATTTCATATGCTTTGTGTCAGAAATATCATATATTCTTAGGCAATATGGCATACAGATTAGGCCTTCATTGGGAGATCAGAGAGAAAAAAATCATATTACATCTGAAACATGCATTTTAATAGAGAAAGCTCATAACTTCTATGGCTTTGAGAAAACCAACAGCTCAAATTTATATGTATCCTCAGTTTTTTTTTTTTATTGTAAAAATGATGAAAAAGAGCCTTAATGAAATATTATTTCTTATGAAGTAAGATTTTATTACGTAAAACATAAGAAATATTGATCAAATGATTACATTGATACAGCATTTTGGGTTTCTCTTGGCTTGTATAAACCTTTGCTTTTTCTTAGGTAAAAGATGTTCTTTGATCGGTTGTAATGTCAAGGTCTGTGCTTCCAAACAAAGCAAGCAATATGAATAATTTCCAGAATTTTATCATAGCTGGCAATTTCTCTTCCTCTCATCTGGGAAAGATATTTTTCTGATAGCAGATTGAAATTATTGGCCTGGAATTGAATTACATGCCTCATGCTACAAATAAATGTAGATTAATTCCTTTCTTTTTCTTAATTGGGTTTTTTTTTTTTAATATTTCATCTTTGTTTTATAATTTTTGTTTGCATATTGTTGACCGTATGAACTGGGTGATAGAGTATTCCCTGATGCCCTTTGGATTGTTCCAGCATCACCACATATGCAAGGGATAACAGTGTATATCATAGTATTACACGAGAGCTATAATGCTTACTTATTTCAATGTCACAAGTACGTAAAAAAAAAATCATTAGATATTACTATATGAGGAGTTTGTGAATGCTGTTAACTGTATGTTATTTAAATGAGTAAATAGGAATCCTCATTGTTAGCATTACAAAGATATCAAAAATTCATAACTTCCAGATGCATAGTTATCTTGGAATTTATGATGTATTTATGGATATTTTTCTTATATGATTCATAAAATATGCATCAGTCAATCACTATGATGGCCAGATACATGCACTGAGGTGAAAATACAGAGAAAACTCATCTGTATGCTCAGAAAAGTAGACCAGAACAACAGAATTTGAAGGTGCCCAGAATTAAGTTATCAATAATGTAAATAAAGTTTACTGACAAGTCAAATAGGTTTTTAGTTTAAAACATTTAAATGTTCTTATTTCTATGTGATTTATTTGCTCATTGATCTTTGAATTTCATGTAAAGACTCTGTTAGAACATGCTGAATCACCAAATTTTAAACTTCCTAGAAGCAGAAAACAGAGATTTTTATTCCCTTACTTGGAACTTGACTAAGCACTTCACATTTTTAACCATCTATCTATAGAGCATCTTTGGCTATACCTAGACTATGAGATAAAAACAAGGCAGAGCCTGTTCTGTGGCCTAGGGCTATGTGGGATGTGTCAGTACATGTCCATAAGACAAAACTCCTTTTTGTCTCAAAAGATGGGGCATGCCCAAACAGCTTATGGGAAGTGACCATTGCCATGTGACCTGAATGATACTCAGTTATCATCTGCATGAGTGGTAGCTGTCATGAGCCAAGAATATACAAGGAAGTGTGAGACATTTATCTCTAGCCTAGCACAGGTTTAATCTTTACAGAAATAGATTAAGAGTTTATTGTCTGGCACAGATGTTCTGAGTTTTGATAGCACAGAAGGATGTATAGTGAAGACCTATGCCTGCTTTCATCCTGCAAGCCAGGTGAGCATACTAATAAGGAAAGGAGGCCACATGCTTCTCTGTCTTTCATCTGCTTTCCCTCTACAAGGCACTTTAAAAAGTTCCTGGAATTCTTTTTTCATTTTGTTCTATTCCAATACACATCATCAAAAACAAATGTCAAAATGTAATTTACTTTCTTTTTTTTTTTTTATTTTTTTGCCAAGTCGAATTCTTGTTTTCTAACCAGCCTTACATCTAGCTGCCATGATTAAAACCAGAAAGGGCAAGAAATGCCATCCTCTGTTTGACAGAAAAACCTGCATTCACTTTAATGGGGTAAAGAATAAACCTCTAGAATAGGTAGAACAACACGGACAGATATGGTAGTTAAACTGTTTGTCTTGTTATGAAAATACAACTATTTTAAGAGGAAAGTATTTAAAATAGGGACCAAAAAAAAAAAAAAAAAAGAGAGAATGGTCATGGTAACATTTTGCTATACTCCACGTTGTTAATCTTTTCTGAAAAAATGAATTGGTGAGATGAGGACTGTGGGAAGGTGCATCATGAAATATTCTGCTGCTCTATTTTACAGTTGGAGTTAGCACATTTTACAGGTACATGTTAAAAACCAATTACATTCACTAACTCTAGTAAATAATCTCCTTGAAATACTTACTCTTTTGCATTTGTACATTAATTGCTTTTTGGATCTAATGGAATGAGGGGTGATTTTTCACAATTTCTACAGGGAAAGAAGGAAATAGAAAGCATCATTAAAGTTTGATTGGGCACAACTGCTTTCTTGTCCTTGTACATCTATGCAGCTAGTACATCTAGAGTTACTGTTGTAAGGTACATTTTCCATACATTTCTTATGGGTTGCTACGTTATCTGTTTAGTTCAACATCTGTTGCAGATAGAATGTAGATTAAATGCCCACCTTTCCTGTTTTAGTGGGTGAGTAGAAAAACCTGAAAAATTTCTTGCTAGTATTCATGTTGTTACATGCATACAAGGTTTACATATACCATTTTAGTTGTCAACATTTCTTGGCCACTGATACAGCTGATAAAAAATGGAAACAGCTTTCTGTGAGTAGTTTGTCTGTTTTCTCCTATGGTTGTTTTAAGCATTATTTTCTACTGAATGTATTTGTCTCTAGAGGAATAGTAAGGAAATTATTAAAGATTAAAACAGAGGTCTCCAGTTTCTTCCAGTCACAGTATCAGTCCCAAAATTGAAGGTTTTGAAGTCCCCAATATTATTGTGAAAATCTCCATGATAGAGCTATGGCAAGAAACAAAAATACAATAATAACTCTAATGCTTGAAGTAGAGAAAAGAATAGAAGCATCCCTTCCAAGATAAGAGGTACTGCAGAGCTCTGGGATTCAACAGAAGCTGGGAACTTGCAAGCCCTGCTTACATACTTTTCCTCTGTAAGAAGCTATGGCTTCATACATAGAATCATAGAATCATTTAGGTTGCAGAATACCCTTAAGAACATCAAGTCCAACCATGTCCTGAAGCACCACATCTCTATGTCTTTTGAATGCCTCCAGGAATGGTGACTCAACCACTTCCCTATGCAGCCTGTTGCAGTGCTTAACAAGCCTTTTGGTGAAGAAAGTTTTCCTAATATCCAGTCTAAAACTCCATTTCCTCTCTCTCTCAGTGAAAAGATTGACACCCACCTTGCTACAACCTCCTTTCAGGTACTTATAGAGAGAGAGAAGTTCTCCCCCGAGCCTCCTTTACCCCAGAATGAGTAACCCCAGTTCCCTCAGCCACTTCTCATGGGATTTCTGCTCTAGACCCTTCACCAGATGAATTAAATTTATTACATGCTATGCAATATTTCTTAGAATTATTTTTTCCTCCATTTTGCAGGTATTTTTAGAGATTAAGCTTGTGTTTCCTTATTCAGTAATGGACTTTGAAGAAGACGAGTAGGTTGAATTGGTCAAGTGACTGAAAACCAAGTATAGTATTTGACTGTTTGGACTGTAAGCAACTGCATAATACTAGGATAGCTGAGGCGATAAAAAAGCTTGGAAGCTAAGAAAAATTACTTATAGTGACATGGCATGAGTCAAACATGCAGGAAGTACACGTAAAAAAAAAATGTTTCTTGGTATTTGTTTTGTGCTGATGTGAGAACCATCATCTTTTGACAAAGAACTTGAACCTACGAGATGTTACACTTATTTAGTGTAAAATGAACTGTGAACTTGATGTTCCACAATTTGTATTTGTATTTCTCTGTCTGTGGACTTGTCTATTTGTAGCTTTCAAGGTTTTGTAACTTCACTGGTAGCATGCCAGCAGATGAATATGTGTAAAGCTGGTGAAATATTGAAATAGAAAACAAGATATTGGTTTATGTCATAAGGGCTAGTGGTTCTGTGGTTGTCATGTCTGGTGTGCATCGTTTATTTCTTCTTGGTATAACAGAAGATTAGGAAATGCCATCTGTTTTATCACTATTCTTTGAATATTTTGATATTGGTCTTCATAGCAACTATTTTTAGAAGAAAAATTTTGATAGGATCAAACATCTATGATTTAGAGAAGATAAAAAACCATGTCTAATTCATCCTGCTTCACAGTGTTTGCTCATAGTCACCTAAAAATTGCATTTCTGTGTGTTCCAAGAATTTTGGAACATTGAGATGAAGAGAGATTGTTAGTCCTATTTAATTAGATTAAATTATTATAGCAATATCACACAGTGCAGCTCTGACAAATGTAAAAGAACCCAGAGTATCATGATTTCTGAACTAGATGTTGAACCTATAGAAACAGTGGAAGTTTGGTAGTTCAGTACCTGTATCTGATCCCCGGTATTAAACACAAGTATCTATAGTCTTTGGGGTCTTCCATTTGCCAGAAGCACACTCCATGTTCCATCCAAAATCTCCCAGCCTGCTTGCTGTCTGCTTTTTTCCTGAGCCTTCATCTTAAGCAGTACAATAGAACAAAGAAGTTTCATCTTCATATTCCATCCTCAAAATAGACACTGAAAGAGTATTTTAGTAAATTCTGAACAATAGAAAACAATTTAAGTAATTCTACCGTTGTTTACGTGAGTTTTTTTGTTTCTAGGTATTCTGCTGACATGCAAATACGTTTTTTTCTTCGAACTGACATAAGAAAAGGAATCAACCTATATTTTAAGTGTAAATTGTAATTTATAAGCATACTTCTTAATGTATCAACGTTTATTTTGTCTTTAATCAGATTCTCATTATCACTGTTTTTTTTTTTTTATTGTCCCCTAATCTGTCCTTTGGATTATTTTTTCTGTTCGTTGCAGAGTTTATATTATTCCTCCTAAATGTCAAAAATGTTAAGCTTATTTTATCCTTCAATTTTGGCTAAAGTAGCAGCTTCTGAATCTCTTCTAGTCTCCTTGACAACATGATTCCCAATTCTTATAACTTCCTTCTATTATACAGGAAAAATTCAAATAGAATTTTAAATCCCATATGATGAAAATGAGAGCTTTGTTAAATACCAGGCATTAAATAGTTTAAAGGCTTACTAACTTTCATAGTCTTGATTTCTTCTGCCATAAACATTTAATGAAGAGAGCAGGAGAATTGCATTTGAGCTGGGAATCTTTATGGGTTCAGGGATAGCAAACTGCACTCCAGTAGGGTTCTATGTTCTTAAGAGCCCATCAGACTCATGCAATTATACACCTTCACATTGATGATAATATTTTTTTATGGTTTTCTCTTGCTTTAAATTAATGATGTGCAATGGTTTGGGAGGAGTGACAACTTTCCAGTTTCCTAATTATTTTTTTTTCCCCCCATAAATTATAGTGATCTAGATTTGTTCTTCATGTTAGGATATTACAGTACAGAATGATTGGTTATAAAGTTATATTTCTCTAATTTGTGTTTTCTAGGTCAAGCTAATGCCTCCAGCTCCAAATGATGACCTGGCTTCTCTGAGTGAGCTAACAGACAGCAGCCTGCTTTATGAGATTCAGAAGCGTTTCAGTAATAATCAGATATATGTAAGTTGCTATTTTCCTATCAGCAGTAAACTTTCCAAAAAAAAGCAAATGAGAGAATAAGATTACTATCATAACTACTAGACAGTAACCTGACCTGGACTCATGATTAATATTATTAGGATCAGGACTTATGTGTGTGTAAGCCATGCAATTTGTCAAGATTATTTAGGAAAAGCAGAACTGAAAATGGAGTAAAGCTTCAGGTAGGTTTGGATACAGTTTATGTCTGTTTATTTCATAGAGGAAGTGTATTGGTAAAAATTGATGAGCACATGTAATATTCCTTCTCAAACCATTGAAATTTCCTTTTATCTTTAATATGTAAACTCCATTTTAATAGACCTCGTGATTACTGGAAATTTAAAAGAAATTTAGATTTTAAAAGCTTAGAATTCAGCATGGGAGATTTAATTAAATGTTATCTCTTCCTATAGTATTGAAATAATTTTCTATATTGTAATGTTAATCATCTAGATACAAAATGAGATAATTACAGCAAGATTTTTGTAAAGCAGGCTTTCCCAGTTATGCCATAATAAACCCAGGAGGCATCTGATTAGGTGTAGATTACATCTGGAAAAAAAGCTGCACTTGAAAATTTTTGTATCCCAGTTCATATCTTATTTATAATTTATTTCCAGCTTACTGAACAGCTGAGTCATACGTTTGTGAAACACGAAAATTGTTTTTAAATGTATAAATTGATGGCACTGTTTAGACTAAAGGAATGTGGATAATTGGCAAGTTGATGTGAATGCCTTTGAAATTAAGGGGACTACAGTTCTAGGTGTTATGGCATTCAATGATAAGAAAATTCTGTTTTTTAGAGTCAAGAAACAAATCCTGTTTTACTATGAATATTTCTTTTGCTTTATCTTACTTTCAAAGATGCCAAACACAGATAACTATAACTGAATTCAGGAGGATCCACAGATACTTAGTATTTATAAAAAAGAATTCATCTTTTAAAATAAAATACTGAAGATTTCCCCTAAGAGGATCTCGTACCTTGCTCTGTCATTCTCTTTAGCCTCATGGAAATTAATTGGCAGCGTTCATTAACATTCTACTCAACAATAGCCACTGTGGATTGGTAGAGTGTGAGCATCACTGCTGAAAGCTCTTGCATCTTTGGGTGATTGGGTTCTCAGACTCCAAAGGAAAGGTCTTTGGCTTCCAATTCCAAACTGTAATCCTCCATAGCACTAAACGGTTCCTGTTTCATGATTCCTGAAGCTTAATAAAGTTCCATTCATCAGGAAAATACAATGGTGAAGTCAGGGTGGATGAGAGACAGAAAATAAAATACTGCATTTCAGAATGAAATTCAAAAGACTAATGCTGTCTAAATTGTAAATTTAGATCTCAATTTAAAGTTACAAAAGTTAAAAGTTCAGAATTTGTGAATTACGTTTAATATGTTGATAGCTAGATTTAAGAGGCTTTGACAAAAGTATTTTCTAGAAGAAAATAAAGCAATTATATCTTCTTTTTACAGACCTACATTGGTGATATACTGTTGCTGGTTAACCCGTTTAAAGAACTTCCTATTTATTCTACCATGGTAAGCATTCTCTCTTAAAAATGTTTCAGTGTGGATCTTTCTCAGTGAAGTCATATAGTACATCTGGCAGGCCAAATCCCTAAAATTAATTATTATATATACACCTTTTTATGTTCAGATCAGCTTAGTCTTAATATTTTATCAGATTTTCTTTTTTTTTTTTTATTTCTTCCGAGATACCACCATGTTTTTACTGTGTCTTATTAGTAAACCAACCATCTTGCTAATGCTTTGTATACATGTAGCACTTCTGACTGTTAAAAAATAGTTCCAGATGTATAAATGGTGTCTGCCATAGCCAGACTTGCAAAAATAGAGGCATATTTCAGGCAGTGGATTTTTGAGTTCACGCTCCTCTTGCCCAAAACATGATTATGGAGATAACCTTGAATGGTTCCAAAAGGCTTAGAATAGCTGCCTGTGCTCCACACCAAGACTATCAGGTCAGATACCAGACAGGCAGTGAGTGCAAAGTGCTCAGCAGGACTGTACGGGGAAAATCATATGGGGGTGGCTTGTGTTAGGCACAGGCAGAGTATGGACAAAGGGGACTTGGATTCTATGTGTGTGCACTGTTGTATGAACAAGGCCACTTAAGAACTGCTTCAGATATTTATCCCTTGAATAGTAGTCCCTTTATCTTTCTCATCTTTCACTTAGTTATTTACAAGTTAACAATAATTTAGTAATTATTTCACTAGTCATTTACAAGGGGCCTATCCTTTCAGTATCTAGACACCAATACTAACTTAAGTGGACTTTGTAGATCAGAGTAACATAAACTCAAATGATTTGATCTTTCCATCCTCAGTCAGCCATTTTAGAGACATAGTGTTAGCGTGTTAATTTATTTCCTCCCCTCCCTGTTATTTTCTTGTTGATAAACTGAGATCACATTAATGCAGAGATAAGTTTCCTGTTGTCTTAGGGAGTGTTCAAATACATTTATTTTGCTTACAAGATTTAAAACAGATTTTAAACAGGTTCAAATTTTGGTAAGCAAATTTTAGTCTGTGGCTGTTTGCTATATCATGTGGCTTTGTGTGTATCAGTAGTAAATTTGAGAGAAAGAAATGCTATTGACATTCAGTGGCAGGAGCAACAGATTCCAAGTTGGGAGTCTAAATTTAGTTTCTAGAAATGGAAATCATCCATCATCCCCAACGATTTGGATGATGGTATTTTTTCCTATCACTGTGTATTTTACATTAGATAGATGATTTTGTGCACCAAAAACTGGTAAAGAAAAAGGATTTAAGTGGTAGGGTTATGTTTAAAATGTTTCCCAAACATTGTCTGTATCTTCTCTTCATCTCCCTGTGATAGATCTATTTTTGCACATTTAGCACGAGACACATTTTGTCCTAGAATTGCTTGGGTCACTTTAGATGATAATTTCTATTATTCCATCATTATTATCTGCATGGTACTGTGCATTAGGCAGATATTTCCCAGGTGATCAAAAAGCCACGGTTGTAAAATAGCTTTGATTTCTCTGGTTTTGAAATGTTGAAAAATACTGCAACAGCTTAGCTGGTATTATATTGAAGTCTCTTAAGTGTTACATGGTCTGCCTGTTAAAGTGATAAAAATTGATGATGTCAATCCCTCTGTAGACACTGATGTGCTATGTGATGTGGCTCATTAGGTAGCATTTTTGTTTCATGTATGTGGTTTGTTAGCTGTCAAAAAAAAAAAAAAAAAGAATGTGAGGATGTATTGGTCATGATAGGATTTTTAAAACCAGGATGAAGCAATGAAAAGATTATCTTTAAGCAAGAACAACAATTTAGGTTTTCTTCTTTTTTAAAAACTCTTTTCATAACTTCTCAGCGATCTTTGTTATCCTACAGTGACCTCCCACACTTAGTTCCAATAGAATACAACTAAAATACATCTTTTTATAAGCAATTGTTCGTTCTGAGATGACACAAAGAGTCATGTGTTAATGGACATTAATATATATTGCTTTGTATGCAATTCAGTGCACTTGCTGGAGGATAATATTAGTGGTTTTTTACATGGAAATCCACTGTACTACACTATACGTTATAGTAGTAGGGAGTGTACTACAAGGAACATGCAGACACCACTTCTGCTCAAGCCATCCTGGATTGCTACACTTGTGCAGAATTTGTCCCCCATTAGGGCAAATATATTGAAATTCCTGTGTTAGAAAAATACATGAACTTGCAAAGCACTTGCAGCATTATGCAGTGAGCATAAGTGTGTGAAGGTTTTTCTTTCGACTTTGTGACATGCTGAAATGATTCCTTGAGAATCAATGTGGATTTAATCTTGCTCAGTCTGGTAGCTCAAAAAGCCTGAATGAGTATAGGGCTGTATTGTGCAGGATTAATTCAGCCACAGATTTGTAGATGACCCAAGATTCAGTAGTTTAATGTCTAAATAAGACAGGCATGGAACAGGGAGGGGTGGTAAGCACCTGATGAGTGTGGAGAAAGCAACAAATACAAAATGACACTGTGGTAGGAAGGCTGTTAGAGACAATAGTTGGACAAAACAGGACATGATGGAAAGGCAGGAGTTTGGTTAAGTAAGAGTATCCAGTATTACTCTTGATGCTTCATAGTGTTCCATTTGTCCCCAGAGCTGCCATGGGTTTCTGTACAGCCTGTGCTAATTTTCTAAGCCCATGAGAAGGTCTGATAAAAGCTATATTAAAAAGGCAGGTAAAATTATTTAAGAATATTTGTAAAATTTTATGGTGTTTTTGTTCACGAGAATCAAATTCAAAAGAATACTGCTGTCTAAATTGTAAATTTAGATCTCAATTTAAAGTTATTAAGTTATCTAAGTTCCATTCTGTCTTTATTTTATTTATTCTGAAAGAACAGAATTGTAGGTATTAGCAGACTTTTTTTTTCCTCCTAAAATCTGCTTGATAATACCTGAAAGAACATCAGAATAGCCTCAAATAAAAAGTTTAAGTTGCAGTAGCAGATAATTTGTTCTACTCATACTTAAGCTTTAAGGATAGTACATGTTGTCAACTACGTGTATCACAAATGTTATTCTATATTGCAGACAGAGCATTTGTGGGAGACTGCTCTGTCATGTAATATATGAATGAGTTCATAACACAAGCTTTTGATTTCAATTTTAATTTTCATGGGATGATTATATTTAATTTTTTAAGATTTTAAAGTCAAGACATTGAAGAACTATAAATGTGAGGTATAAAAAATTAAGTTACTAGGTTTTGTTTTACTCAGTGCACAAAGCAGTATTGTTGACTCCACTAATTATGTTTAATTTTGCATTTTAATTAGATCTATGCTTACAGCTATGATTTCTTTAATTAAAATCTTCATAGATACTATAATGGTACCACTTATATACATACAGAGATCCTGTTCATAATGCTTAGAGAGCTTTAGAAAAGACCCAGGATTAAGGGAGTGCACTGTAATTACTTTGAAATGTATTGATCATGTTAATATTCTACAATTTTGCAGGTCACACAACTTTATTTAAGTAACTCTGGAAAACTGTGTTCCTCACTTCCCCCACATATATTTTCCTGTGCTGAAAGAGCTTACCACATGCTATTCCAGGAGCAGCGTCCTCAGTGCTTTATCCTCAGGTGAAAATTTATCTTTCTATTAACTAATTTGTAACTCCTGCCTTTCAGCTGTTTCCCCCAGGACTCAGCAGTTGAGATTTCCATTTTATTTTTTCCCTCCAACTGATTTCTTTCTGTGTACTGATCTCTGTATCATATGTTAGAGCAAAATAGAACTGAAAAAGGTTTAATTACATCTCAAGCTCACATACTCTCTCGGGGGATTGCCACTCCATCTAGCTGCAGCTAATTAGGAAAAAAGAGTTAATGGTAAAGAATTTCAAACTGCTCTATATGTTTGCTAATACTGCATGGATCAGGACTAGAAATAGAACCTAATGACAATAAAAATAGGAAGTCCTTGACTAAATTATACAGCTCTGAATTGGGGCACCCATATTCGACTTTCTATTCTGCCTCACTTGTTTGTGTGGCCATGAGCTTGTTATTTAGCTCTCCAACTTCAAAATGGACTTTAACCAATTCCTTTATTCACACTGCTGTTTCAATGATAAATAACTTTAAGATTGGGAATAAATGTACTAGAAATCTCCAGTGAAACAGCGTTTCATCCAAATACAGTAGTTTTATAATGGTGAAACTTTGAATTAACTTAGAACTTTTGATCCCCAAATCTGTTCATCCCTTTACTTCTTTTAACCTAACTGAAAGCAACAAGTCTGGTGAATTTTTTGTAGTTGCTCAAGGAAATTTATTACTCAGTCTTGTCTTTGATAATTACTGTTGGCTGAAATATTGGCAAGGGTTTGCAGAACTTCGTGTGAGTCAGGGAAAAAAAAAAAAAGATTATTTTTATTTGGCTGGAAATAATGTTTGATCCATTTGATAAATCTTGTAATTGCCCTTACACTACTTCCAATTATAAGAAAATTGAATACTATGAAACAGAAAGGATATGATACTCAAATTTATATTGCTGGTTTAGAATTACAAGAGTTAAAATTAACATATTTACATACAATTATATGTATCTGTTTATATTGCATTCTGTTGATGTGGATACAGACTCCTGTATACGAAGTTCTGTATATTAAGTCTTCAAATACATCTGAAGAGTGTAATGAAATGTTTCTTTTAAAAGTATAGTTTATAAAAATCATAGTTTATACATTATAAATCTATAGATTAATTATGTATGGAACTGGCTGCTGATTGGCTGAAACAACGGGTAACCTTTTTATAACCTCACCTTATGCAGTGAGCCATGATATTTAAGTAGAGGCACAAGCAATGCTAGGAAACCATTACTGTATGTTCATTTTGCCTTCTTGTAAATTTTAACTGTTGTTTAGGTATAATTTTGAGAAACATGAGAACCATCCTAAGGTGATGTTTTCAGCATTTTCTTCAAAGTAGGAACTTCAGACACTAGTAATTGATTAATAATCTGTGAAGTTGCCGATAAGTGTAGACAGAGAAGAAACAGAAAACAGTGCCTGCTAACCCTTCAAGAAAATAGCTAACTGCCAGGTTAAGTGTTGTGTAATAGTACACAAAGAATATTGTACTTAATGGTAAATGGCTTTGATATCAGAAAATAGTTACCACTGATGATTTCACATCAGGTTGTCAAGACATGTTAATCCCCACTGTCTTGATCCCTGCCCAGCCCACCATAGCTGATTATAAATCAGTGATTTGATGGAGAATGTGACAAGGCAACCCACAGATTCACCGTCCTAGAGTATCCTTTATGTGGATAATTAATTTGATCTAAAGGTCACTTGTGAAAAAAGAATTTGGAAGGAAAGTGTCTGATAATTTGGAATAGGGGATAAGTATAGCTGCGACTTAACATAAACAGCTGGAAACAGTTCTTTGTAAATGCCTTCCTTCTGCTAGCACTAAATGAGAAAACAAGGGAATTGAGGTATTTTAAAAGATCATAAAGAGGTATTAAAATCTGGATATTGTAATCATATTAGTCCTTTGGTGGAATCAAAATAATTAATGTCTGGAAAGTAAAGATCATATAGGAAATTTCCATCCACGAATCCATGGGCCTTGATGGAATGCATCTGCAAGTGTTGAGAGAGGTGGTAGAAGTCATTCCTGGGCCAATCTCCATCATCTTTGAAAAGTCCTGGAGAACAGGAGAGGTCCCTGAGGGCTGGAGGAAAGCCAATCTCTAATCTTCACAGAAGGCAAGAAGGAGGATCTGGGTAACTATAGGCTGGTCAACATCACCTCCATCCCTGGAAAGGTGATGGAACCGCTTGTTCTTGGCACCATGTGAAAGCATGTTGAGGAAGCGAGGCTTATCATTAGTCAGCATGGATTCAACAAGAGGAAGTTATGCTTTGCCAGTCTGATAGCTTTTTATGATGGCATCACTAGATGGATAGACGAGGGGAAGGCAGTGGATGTTGTCTACCTCAACTTCAGCAAAACTTTTGATACTGGCTCCTATGGCATCCTTAGAGACAAGCTTAGGAAGTGCTGATTGGATCACTGGCCAGTGAGACAGACTGGGAACTGACTGAAGGAAAGAGCTCATAGAGTTGTGGTCAGTGGGGCAGAGTCTAGTTGGAGGCCTGTGGCTGGTGGTGTCCCCCAGGGGTCAGTAGTTGTTCCAGCCCTATTTAACATATTCATCAGTGACCTGGACAAAAGGATAGAATGTAGTCTCAGCAAGTTTTCTGATACAAAACTGTGAGGAGTGGCTGACACACCAGAAGGCTGTGCTGTCATCTGTTGTGACCTAGACAGACCACAAAGCTGGGTGCGGAGAAATCTAGTTAAATTCTATAAGGGCAAGTGTGAAGTGCTGCATCTGGGGAAGAACTACTCCATGTATCATTACAGCTTGGGGACTAATCTGTTGGAGGGCAGCTCTGGGGAAGAGGACCTGGGAGTCCTAGTGTACCACAGGATAACCATGAGCCAGCAGTGTGCCCTCTTGGCCAAGAAGGCCAATGGCATCCTGGGATGAATTAGGAAGAGAATGGCCAGCAAGTTGAGGGGAGGTTCTTGTCCCCCTCTGTTTTGTGCTGGTGAGGCCTCACCTGGAGTACTGTGTCCAGTTCTGGGCTCCTCAGTTCAAGAAGGACAAGGAACTACTAGAGAGGGTCCAGCACAGGGCCACCAAGGTAATTAAAGGCCTGGAGCTCCTACCGTATGAGGAAAGACGGAGAGAGCTGGGCCTGTTTAGCCTGAAGAAGAGTCTGAGGGGGTATCTTATCAATGCTTATAAATATCTAAAGGATGGGTATCAGGAAGATGGGGCCAGCCTCTTCTCAGTGGTGTCCAGTGACAGGATAGGGGCAATAACCATAAAATGTAAAACAGGAGGTTCAACCTCAACATGAGAAAATACTTCTTCATGGGAAGGGTAACAGAGCACTGGAACAGGCTGCCCAGATTGATGGTGGAATCTCTGGAGACTTTCAAAAGCTGCCTGGACTTGCTCCTGTGCGATCTACTCTAGGCGATCCTGCTCTGGCAGGGGGTTGGACTAGGTGATTTTAGAGACTCCTTCTAAGCCCTAACATTCTGTGATTCTATGATTCTGAGATTCTTTATTCTGACGATAATAATCTGAAAAATTTCCATGAAGTATCTCAAGTTATTCATCTACTGCCTTGCTGTCACCTGCCTGTGTGTGTGGGGGAGTGAACTTGTGTGTGTGGTCAAAATGGATTTCTGCTTTCTTGCTATTTCAGCTGTAAAACAACATTCACTATCAGCAAAAGAAGGTTTCAGCACTGTGAGGGTTGATTCATTGATTACATCTAGGCTAATAAAGAGCATGGAGCAAGGCTTACTTTCTGTCCCTGAGGGCACGTGGTATAGTCAAGTTTCATTGATGGTTTACTTTAAGAGGGGTGTGTGGAGAAGTTTTCAAGATCTCAGTTTAACTTTCTATCAGAACAAAATAACTGCAATTCTGCAGTTCTGAACTTACTGTGTTTTACTTTGCTTTCTCTAACCTCTCTTATCAAGCATACTTTTCATTCCTGAGTAAGAAATTCTGTACATCTTACCTATGGTCTGTAATTTTAAAATACCTCCAGTTATAAAGCTGAATTATGGATACATTTCTATGATTGCATGTAGAGTGTGATGAGTGTGCCTAGTAACAAATAGTTACACTTCCCTCTAATGTGGAATCAAAAAAAATTACGATAAGAGGACTTGAGAGTAGCCCTCCATAGCTAGAAAGGCTATTTCATATAAGTGCTCAGAAGGAAGGAGACAGTGGATGAGCAAGTGAAAAGAACTTGGAAATCCATGAGAATTTATACTGGAATATGCTGACTAGGAGTGCTTCTGTTTTACCCTTGTATGTTCATTTCCAAACCATCCTTTTTGTCAACACAAACGTTTTGGCGGTAGCTTGGTGAACTGGGCTGGAGAAATATTCTCAGGTCAAAAGGATACCTGGCATGGTGATGGTGATGTTGAGGAGATATTTTAACCTGAATCCTTTCCAAAATCAGATTCCCCTGAAAGTGAAATAAGTTGCCAGAGCAGGACTGGCAGGGCTCACTGGTTTTGGTAGTGGTTTTGGCTTAGACTAAATATTTCCTAGAATCCCAGTACGGCGTTTGCTGCTGCTGTAATATTGGAATGGTTGTCTTAAGACATTGTCCAAGTCAGAGCTCTTACAGTGGGTATGCCACATTGGAAAATCACCACACCACATTGGAAGGGTCTTAGTTTTGTTTGATTTTATTAGTAGTAAATCCAGTGAAAGTAGGTTATCCCTGTGGGTACACACTAAGGTCAAGTTTAAATTCCCTTGATACCTACAAGATACTCTGCTTTGGCATACAAGCACTCTTGGAATTGTACACCAAGAGTACACTTTTGACTTCTATTGTCATCATTAGAAAGTGAAACAGGATGCAAATATAAATTAAAACCCTCAAATCTGTATTTATTTTTAGGTCTACTTTACCTTTAATGATAATAATACTTTATAATATAAGTAATTTGTTAGTATAATTAATAAATGTAATTATGCCTTAGTTTTAATGTAAAAATTTTCCATGATAAGAGGCTTTTGATGATCGTTATGCTTTGATATGGAGCAGTGAGATTTTTGTATCCATATTGGTATTTTACTTTTCATGTGCAATTCTCAAAATATGTCTACTTTAACTGTTAACTGACAGAGGGGAAAAAAAAGGAAATATATATAACTTCCGTCTAAATTTTTCCTAAAAAGTTTGACATTATTATAAACAATAATTCCTTTACATAAGACTTTTATTTTCAATACATCAGGCTACACACTAACTTTTGATAGAATCATGTCTGGGTTGGAAGGGACCTCTAGAGGCCATCTAGTCCAACCCCCCTGCTGAGAGCAGGGACATCTCCAACTAGATCAGGTTGCTCAGAGTCTCATCAAGCCTCACTTTGAATGTCTCCAGGGATAGAACATCAACTACTTCCCTGGGCAACCTGTTCCAGTGCTCCACCACCCTCATGGTAAAGAACTTCCTCCTTACCTCCTGTCTAAATCCACTCTTTTCTAATTTAAACCCATTGCCCCTCATCCTTTCACTCCAGGCCTTTGTAAACAGGCCCTCTCCAGTCATATACAATAATCATAACTGCTCATGGATGAATGTCTAATTTATAAAGATTCTAATCTCACCGATGTGAATTAGCAATGCCTTGAGAAAATTGCTGAAAGAGTTTTGGGTACAGAAATGTCAAATGCCTGGATCCCAGTCAGGCTTAAGCATGAAATAAATATTGTTATAAGATTCTGCCCTTCCAGAAACTACGAACCAATCCTGAACACACACATGGGATGAAAACTGAAGCATCACTTAAAGATCAGAAAGTAAGAGTCTGGTAGCTTAGCAGTGGTTTCAAGACCATAGCTTTCAACTTACGGAACTAAGTTGCAACTCAGACAACTTCAGGTGCCTCCATCTCTTCTCATCATCATCTCTTAGGAAAGTGTGGACTAGACTAAGAAAGACAGTATCATTATAGGTTATGCTTCAGTCAGAATTCATTAGCAGCAGTTAGGTGTCCACTAAAAGTAATTAAGGAATCATTAGGAATGGCCACTAATCTCTTGGGAAGTACCTTTTTATTATTATTATGTGGCAGAAAAAAACAATGAACTGAAGAATGTTGCTCTTGGAATGTAAAATTTATCTCCACAAAATAAACAAGCTACAAAGCTTGATGAATATGACAGGATTAAAATAAATATGGGTACAGTTTTTGGTATTCTTGCCTGTCCTTTTGAAAAGGATGACCTCATCCAGAGGGTAGTGGTCAATGGCTCAAAGTCCAGATGGAGATCAGTGACAAGTGGTGTCCCTCAGGGGTCCGCTCATATACAATGGGCTCATACCTGTTGTAATGTTCTTGCTCTCCCATTCAACTTCCATCTGATTTTTGTTTGTGTTTTACTGGTTTTCTTTGGCTGCTTGTCTCTAGTGATGTATTTAGAGTAGCAACTCTTCAGGGCCCTATATTGTGTCCTGAGCCAGATCTGGTTGGAATCCACACAAATGATTGTAATGATAGCAGTTAAATATATGGAAATAGAGACTCCACCCTTTGGGAATAAACAACAGTGATTTCTCAGTGACTGCTCCTGCGAACACAGGGAAAGCATGAGTAGCTGCAGATCTACTGTCGCTTCTCCCTGAGCACAAAAGTCAAGCTGATAAAAAGTCAACACTTCTGTCATGAGTAGGGCTGTTCTTAGAGTGCCACGTTACCTACTTTTTGCAGAAACAGCAAGGACTTGTTCCAGATGAAGAAAAATTCCCCTTTCTGTGGTGTCATCACCTAATTTTTAACTCTTCTGTGCCTAGAAACACTGTAGGAATGGAAGTGTTTCCATCTATCTGTAGCATACAGATTTGTGTGTATCAGACTTTGTGTGTATTAAGACTGCTAAGTAGAAGGCAAGCTTTAAGACCAAGAGCAAGTCAAAGAGAAATTTCCAACCAATCATTAAAATATAAGAAAAAAAATCAAAATGGAGATGAACAAAATAATCTATCAAATGTGAAATGTACTTCCCCAGAAGTGAGATACTGTTGTAGGGTGGTGTTCACATGGGAAACGAAATGATCAGATCTTGAATTTTCCTATTATGGCTCCTTTAGAGAGTAGCCAAAGAAATGAAGACACCAAATCACAAAAAGAAATATCCATCTCCATGGTATTTCCTTACCGACCTGGAAGAATACTTCTGTCTCTGTATATGTCCTGGAGTTAACATAGGACCAGACCAGTCCTTATTTCAAATCTAGAAACCTCAGTTACGGAGCAAGCCTAGTGTCTTGCTTACATAGTCTGCTAATTGAGAAGGAAGAAATTATTCTGTCCCCTCAACATTATGCAAGCATACTCTCTCTTTCCTGGTTATAACTTACTATCTGAATGGGAATTTGGAGTAGCAATGCTTGCGGTTTAGGGCAGTAGAGTAAAAGACTGGTTTCAGAAGTTCCTACAAAACAGTGTGCAATACTCACGCTGACCTAAATCTTCCTTTAAAAATGTACTGCAGGACTTAGGTGTTTTTTGTTTATTTTGTTAAGTCTTGCTGCACTTCTGAATGCAGTACTATTGGGCAGAATTGAAAATTAAATGCAGACCATAAAACCCTGTCACTTACATGATTTGATGTGGCTGGTACATTAATCCTTACATGGTTTATATTTTTTCATATTTTTCCCTAAACAGATGATTTATAGGATTTATTTATACTGGAATTGACTCTTGCCAAATAATAATAATCCACTTATCTGACTTTATAAAGATATAGACAAACATGGCTAATATGAAGAAATTAAGGGCAAGCAAGATGTACTTCTCAGTACTTGCAGGAAGTAATACAATTTTGCCTGGGCTTTGCTGTTTTCTGACTGTTTTAGCCGGGCTTCCTTGATTAACTAATTGTACATGATGGTTCTGGTCCAGCTCTAAGTCCCTTTTCAGCCAATAACCTTTGAACCCATTGGCTGCAAACAGCCACATTGTTCTCAGAGCCAGGGTGCTCACATGGGCATTATGGGTTTTGGGAGCTGTCATGAAGTTGGTTCTAACCCCAACCACAGCTTTTCCAAAAGGCAACAGCCAGGCAGCGTATGTGGACTGTCCCAGCATGAGTAGTGCCAGTAGTCAAGCTAGACTAGCACAAGATAGCTGAAGAGCTGGATATTAATCCAAGTGCAGTGGATTTGCAGAGTGTAGCTTCTTTAGTTCCCTTGGTTGTAGAACATCTTGTGTACTTTACATGTCTTTGTATTTTCACACTTCAGATTGGACTTTATCCTAGCAATTATACATTTTAATGTTTTATTTCCAAAAAAAGGGTGTGGTTTTATCTATTTTATTCATATTATTTCAAGATACAGAAACTAGAGTTGTAATTAAGGTTGTATTAACAATACATTATTAAAGAAATCATAGTATCTAGGCCCTTCATCAGATAGTTATGTAGAAAAGCTAGAAAACCAAAGGAGGAATAAAATAAGAAAGCATACTGGAACTTGCTTAAAGTCCATGATGTGCATAGGATTTTAAATTTTCTGTCCGTTTTCCTTTCCTTTGGACTACATCATCTCTAATGTAACTTTCTCTATCTGTGAAATAAGCCTTCTCTGCTTTGCCTGTTTTGTAAAGCCTTCTAAGGAAATTTTAATGTGGAAGAATGATTTTCTTTTGTAATGCTAATCCACCTTGACAAGGCAGTCCAGCCAAAAAGTTTTAAGAAACCAGCTTTCATATTATAAATTACAATTTGAAAAATAAAATAGTGAAATAATTGTTTAAAACAGAGAAGATGATTGTTTTCTAAGCAGAATTAAATTCTTAAAGCAAAGATATTGTGGGCAACAGGAACATTACAAAAGGTGCCAAATCACTTTCATTGTTAAATTACTTATTGCTCCAAATGTTCCAAACAATGACATCATTAATTAAAATTTTGCCTAACAAAGCACTTCATTCTCAGTGGTTTATATTGCACCAGGAGTGAATATAACCCTCTGAAATGCAGAGGATAACTGAGTAACGTGTCTCCCTTTCAGCAACCAAGGTCTAGTGAATTCTGACCCTTGAGCTGTACTACAGTAATCACTTTAGCCACCAAGTTCTTGTGACACTGCTGGATAAAATGTCAATCACTGCAAAATTAACATCTGAGCTGATTAGTGTCAAATCTCTGTAGATTTGTCACTGCAGTGTTTGGGAAACAACAATTTTGAGAAGAAATGCTCAAGAAGGCTGTCCACTTTGTGCATGCTTGCATGGTCCTGTGTTACCTGAGCCACAGTTAGCTTGTAGTGAAAAACTAAACATAGCTTTATCTAAAAAGTGAAACAAATCAATTGTTAAGTGGGGAAACTCATGGTGGATACTCCAGTTCCTTTGTTTAGGGCAGCAGTTTTCTGGTTTTAGTTATAATTTGCATACCTGCCTGTAATACTTGTAAACAATGAAAAAAAATGATTTTTTTTTTTTAAATAACCCCACCCTGCTAATCTTGGAAAAGCCTTCCACTAAAGAAATGGGTTTCACCAGATGAGGTTGGGCCTAAGAAAACAAAATAATAAAATGCTACAGCAATTTGTTAAATATCAAGTCTTATTCAGCCCCCAGAATAATACAGATATTTATCTGCTGGATATAAAGGGCAATACACATTGGACAACCTGTGAGTTGTTACAAACTGTAAATTATTTCAGACGTATCAGACCACTTCTGCTTAGTGGTTTCATCTGCAATTGTGACTGTACTAAACTTCAGAGATGTTTTAACTTTAGAGAAGTTCCTTAACAGCTGAAATAACTGAAGAGCCACTGTTATTAATCTTGTTGGTAACCTGTGGTATAGTGAGAGCAGGTTACAGCTGTGATTTTGGATTAAGTCCAAGGGAGGACAATATTATTTCATCATCATGACAAACAAGTGCCAGAGGACTGACCAATGTGAGGGGGCAGTAGGAGGGGTGGTACAAGATAGAATTGTATTTGTATGTAAGCTCACTGAGTTTTTGGATAATACAGGCACATGACATTACATGACATGTAATTTGCAAGAGTATGAAATGTCTCTAGGAGAGGAGTATCACAGAATTAATACTCACTTTCACTTTTTCTGTTCCTGTTAATGATAACAAGCAAAGGAACATGGAATTTGGACACTGCTGTTATAAAGGCAGAAGGCTAATGCTGCTTCTTAAGAACAGAGGCAGCATGGTACAATTAACATTTGGAGAATGAAGTCATGGTTAGGAGGGCAAAGATGCATGCACATTTTAGAGGGTGACATCCAAAGTATCATTTGACTTTTGAAACTCTTGCAGCAATTCAGAAGCTGAAGATCTGAACAAGGAATAGTGAACTTACAGATCACCTTGCCTATTATGTAGAGATACTAGTTTTGTATTATCTGTGACAGTGACCTTCTTAACTTCACATGCTTCCTTTCATTCTATGACCTGGTTTAAAATATGGCTTTGTGACCTATTATTTGAGGTCTTTGCATAACATATATCCAGGTTGCAAACCTTAGTAGTCTTGGACCACAAACCTCCTACTGATGCCAATAGGAGTTTGAAGTCCAGGGACAGACTCCCAATTGTTATAGAAACATGGATGACATAGATAAAAGCAGTTTGACACATCACATATAATAATGAGACATCTGTCTTGCCACCTGAGCCTACAGTTTACCAGGCAAACAAATAAGATATTCACCAGAGCTGTGTGTATATCCCATAAGAGTTGAATTAGATTAAATGATGCAGAGATCCCATCCCTGTCTGAGTATGAAGACCTTTTTGTCCTTCCCTCTTTTGTTTAATTGATTTCTCCTTTAAAGTGAGATTTTAAAAAATAAAGCAATGGGTCAGATATTATATTTTGCTGCCTTCTCATTTTCAGGACCTAAACTATACTGATAACAAACTGACTAGCCAGCATGGTCATTGTACTTGTGAAAAATCTTAACTGAATGTTGTAGAAATAGCCTTTCAAATTTGATCAAGCAGTTAAATGAAGGAGGAGCATTGTATTACATTTTGTTTGTTTGGTTTGGTTATCTATAAAGAAAAGAAAAAATCAAATAAGAAATTATTACATGAATTTCTTAATTGGGATTCACTAAACTTATCCTTTCCCTCTCTTTTGTTTCATTTCCTTCCTTCTCCATGCTCCACTGAGTTTTCTTCCCTTCTCCATCCCTCCACTTTTCTGTTGTTTCTTCCCACCTTTGTTGTTTTCATGACTCATTTTCCCCCTTGGAGATTCTGATTCTTTGGGATATTTATTTCACATCATGACAAGAAATTAAGTGAAACAGGGTCACTGAAGTCAGAGTGTATTGTGCTGCAGAAACTGGCCAGGTTGTAAAATCAATCTTTTCATTTTCTTTCCTGTTCTTTTCCTGTTTCCTTTCCCTTCTTCCTATTGTGTTCTACACTTTTCTTCTGATTCCTATCATTACCACAGTAGTATTTCCCCATATGCAAGAGAGAAGCAGGCAGCAGAAGCAGGCTCCTTCGCTGGACAGAAGATAAGGAAGATAAAATCTTTGCTAAAAATGCCTAAAAATGGTTGAGAGCTTTAGATTTGATTGGCTTGGCTGATGCTCCAAGACAGTATAGATTGACAGCTCTCACAGCCCTCATGAACATAAACAGTCAGCCACTCTATCTCCTATGTTCTATTCTTTATTATTTGCCATCCATAAACCTTCTGTTGATATTAAAGTTTTACTTCACTGTCTTAAATCCATTCAAACAGAGCTAGCAAAGAATATAAATAACGTATCAAATGTGAAAATAACAATGATTTTCCCCTCTCTTTCTTGCCTGTCATCTTGCAGTGGAGAAAGTGGTTCTGGGAAGACAGAAGCCTGTAAACAGATTGTGAAGCACCTCACTTGCAGAGCCAGCGCCAGCAGAAGTACCTTTGATACAAAGATGAAACATGTAAGTAATTCTTATCGCTGCATAGAACAAAGCAAAAATCTGGCATCTTGGATAGGCAGAGGCATTTGAACTGTAAGGGAAAAGGCATCTGCTATGCAGAAGTTCATAAGGGGTTTGATTGCACCATTGAAGTCAAAGGAGGTTTCTTTCCCTGAATTTACCTTCAGGTCAATCACATTGATGTGATGAGAGGAATCTTAAAAGTGGAGGCCAATTTTACTTCTGTATGTTTTGGTGACTTTGGAACACAATGTTTTAGTCAATAGGAAACATTTGTGTGACTCCTAAATGTGTTTCAGTTGCCTCTAGTAAGTAAATAAATTTATCTGTATGGTTGTGGTGGTGCTTCTCTGGACAATATAAGTGCTAAGGCATCTGAAGCAATAGTACATAAGACAGAAAATGGAAAGTTGTTGGAAAACTGCAAGGACAGAACTAAGTCATATGGCCCAGTATTTACATACTAAATATATTTATGAAATAGGCAAGAGTTATGAATAATTGCTCAGACATATTTAATTCCCACAGAAGAACAAAATCCTGGCCAGTGTATATCATGAAATCATGAGAACCTGCTTCACACATTAGATTAATTTGTCTCCTTGCTAATACAATGTAAATGTAAAGTTTTTGTTTGACTGAACACTGCAACTCATGTTCCATTGTTAGAGCTGTAATACTACTATAGAGGTTCGTAGTGATATTTTAAATTATTCTAAACTCTAGACTGACAATTCAGATTCTTTTGAAAAGCTGCCTTTCCTGGTGAAGCCTCTCATCTGTGATCCCAGCTGAGAAGGCAGATTGACACAGAATGTTTTAGCACAGTCTGCATTGTCACAGTTCAGTTCTGAGTTTCATACTTATTAAAAAAAAATTGTTTAGACTCTTTCATCCACTCTGGTGACCTTCCTCTACAGCTCTTACAGCCAACCCAAGATTATTTTTTTTTTTAAGCTTTCACTTGCCAGATGCATGATATTCAACAGAGCTCTAGAATTGTTCATTTTGCATTATTTTAATAACATCACATTCTAAACACACTGCTTTCTTCCTGAATTATGCATGATTCATTTTGGAAAGATGATAAAATTGTGTTAAAATTACAGCTGACCCTAATAGACAACCTACAAATCAGGGTTATTGGGATGTGGGAAAGTCTACAGAGACACACTGGTTTGTATTTTGTACATTCCAGATGAAAAGATTACAAAAGTCCTATTGATTTTGGATGGGATTCAGAAAACAGCATTGCATATGTGTTTATGATATTAAAAAAGCTTGATGACACTGAGAACACTGCAAGTGAACAAGATGTAGCTTTACAACCGTGTAGTCATACATTTGCCATGTTAAAGTGTTTTTCAGTGTTACCTGATTCACTGATGATGTTCTTAAACTGACACATTTAATCTAGTTTTCACGTGACAATGTTAGGAATACCTTTGTTAATTTATCACTTTTTTGATTTACATTTTAAGTCCAGTGTTATGAAAATACCATTCTATAGGGACAGCACAGTACACTTTTACTTTATTTGAAACCCAAGAGCCAGATCTACAAGTGATATCTGTTTCTACTGTGTACTTTTTTATTTACTACCTACACAGGTTTAGTTACAGTTTTGAACTGATCAGGCCATGATGTATTCAAGCAGAACTGTAAAATTCAAGTCCTTTTCTGTCATAAAGTTCAGAATAAGTAATAAGTAACTTTGTGAATAAGCAACTGAAAACTTTGGAAACAAATACAGCAGCAGTGGAGATCAGGAGGTATAAGAAGTAGTATTATTTCTGCTGCAACTTGTCTTCTGATCACAGAAAAATTCCCAGGGACAACCATCATGATCCAGTGCAAATGAAATAAGATGATGTCCTCTGTTAAGGAGAGATGTAAGTGTGGGAGGGGGCTGACCATGCCTAGAAATAGTTAATTATGTAGATAGACTACTTTAATCTAGTCTACATCTATGTAATAAACTGAACAACAGTTCCTAACATGCGGTTGTTACCCTGCTCCCTGGCATAGTTTAAATCCCCAACAACCTCAGGCCACAGTTCAGAGGACACCATGTGCTATTGACCATTCACAACAGTTATTTCCACCCTGTTCTGCCAAAGAAGTGGTGTTAGATGTCTGACTGTAAACCTTATCATGTGTGGTGCTGTGACTTTGACTGGACACCAGGTGCCCACCAAGCTGGTCTATCACTACTCCCCCCTCCTCCTCTCAGCTGGACCAGGGGGGAAGAAAATAAGATGAAAGTTATGGGTTAACACAAAGGCAGTTTAGTGAAAAGAGAAGCAAGACTGCACACAGAAGCAAAAGAAAACAAAGATTTATTCTCTACTTCCCATCAGCAGGTGATGTCTGGCCCCTTTTCTAGGAAGCAGGGCTCCAAACGTGTATCTGTTGCTGCAGAGGACAAGTGAATGCCCCCCCCCCCCCCCCCCCCCCCCCCGCCCAGTGATGGGGGGGCTGCTACATCTACCAGGTGTATCTGGAAATCAGGAATATTATTAATTCTCTGCAGAAGTCCAGACCCCTCTGTCAGAAGACTCTGCAAATCCCAGAGGTCCCCAATGGGCAGAGCAGACAGAGGAATTACCGACAAATCTGTTAGAAGAACTGGATTCTCCTCCCACTTCATCCCAGCAATGTAATAAAATAGATGTTTCCTTCACTTACTTTTCAGGAACCACAAATGCTTTCATCAGGACACAAAGATGAAGGCTCTTCTTGCACCTCTTGTGTATCTTTCACTGGAGAAGTTAGACCAGCACTCAGAGTGACAGCGCATGGACAAAGCTCACTTGCCTGCCAAACTCCAGCACTTTCTACAGCCTCTGTCAACTGTCCCCTCCCCAGGAGGTGTATTGTCACAGCTGGTATCACCGAGTCACCACTGACACAGGAACGAAATTCACACATGAAAACCACTTGAAATAAGAGCTGTACAGGGAAGGCTTGGGTATTCAGGGAAAAGGGAGGTTTGCTGCAGAGAGCTTGGAAGTGAGCTAGCACCCTGTCTGAGCAAAGGAAGAGACGGCACCTCTGGCCTTGAAGAAGAAAAGAAGCTCACAAAAGTTGCTGTGAGCTACTTAATTTGCTTTTACTGTCCCACAGAAATGCCTGAGCTTTACCAACAGGTTACGTACCAAGGCAGACTACACATCCCCTCCACCTACAGCCCGTGTTGGCAGGTCACGGGCCAGTAAACCCACAGCTATGACAGCCCAGCACCAACCAGCTGACACGTCCTCCGCGGCACCACCTGGGATTTCGATGCCATTTTAACACAGGTCCTTAACCAGAGCTGGGGCACATCTGCCAGCTTAGAGATTGTACTGGACAAGTACATGATTATCTTCTCCTAGCTGTGTAGCCACTGCAAGGCTTACCGTAATCCAGTTGAGAGACAGATGAGCTGGAAGTGCATGAAGGCACTTAGAAAAGTGTCCATATCCTAAAATCCCAGCATGGTAGGGGTGGGAAGGGACCTCTGGTGATCATCTGCTCCAACCCCCCTGCTCCAGCAGGGTCACCCAGAGCAGAGGGTCCAGGATCACATGCAGGTGGGTTTAGATGGGACACCATTGGCCTTCGCGGCCACAACAGCCCATGGCAGGCTCATAGTGAACTTGTCCACCGGCACTCCCGGGTCCTTCTCCACAGAGCTACTTCCCAGCAGGTCAACCTCTCACCTGTACTGGTGCAAGGGGTTATTCCTCCCCAGGTGCAGGACTCTACATATGCCCCTGTTGAGCTTCATGAGGTTCCCCTCTGTCCAGCTTTCCAGCCTGTCCAGGTCTCCCTGAATGGCAGCACAGCCCTCCTGGTTTTGCATCATCAGCAAACTTGCTGAGGGTCCACTCTGTCCCTTCATTCAGGTCATTGATGAATATCTTGATGAAGACTGGACTCAGAACTGACCTCTGGAGAACACCACAAGCTACAGGCCTCCAACTAGACTGTGCTGCTGATCACAACCCTCCGAGCTCTGTCCTTCAGCCAGTTAGCCAGTGTTGTTCAGCCCATAGAGGATTTGCTGCAAATAAAGAGAATGCACTTTAATGGCTGTAGCTATCCCCTGACAGACAAGTCTTGAGCTAGTTTGTTACTGCTTTGCTGTTGGGGCAGAGCAGAGAAACAAATTCCCTTCTCCCCATGCCAGCTCTGCAGCTGTGGACTAGGTCACACTGCAAAACTACTTTAGGTAAATCCTGATGAAGTTAAGCCCCAGTTACACTAAACTTTTTTTCCTCTCTACACAGCAAATTCCACCCCCCCACAGATCCATGACCTAATTCAGTCTCAAAGGATCCAGTAGAAGCAGAGAGAAACCAATGAACAATCTGGAATTATGGCACTGTATCTTTCACACAGGACTTAAGCCATTTCATCCTCGATATGTTATTGTTACTCCCGACAGCTCCCTGCATGTGATTTGTGGCACGCGGCAATGACACGGGGCACGATTGTTGCAAATGTTGTAGCAACGACTTCCCAAACTCCTGTTAAGAGATCAAGGCAACATGACATTTGCAGAGAGCAGGATTAAGTTGCTTTTGTGTGATGCTCCAGAAGGCTTAGGAGCTCTTGACAATTGTTTGGAAAAGAGTGACTTCTTTTTTTTCCCCTCCCTAGTAACAGATTCTTAAGGAATAAAGTGCGTTATCTACTTGTACTAAACCCAGTCAGGCAGCAATGTCGCTGACATGGAATTCATGATGGAGAAGGAGGCAGTAATGGGAAGCAGATGTAAACATTTTGTGATTCAGGAGGCTGATCCAGACCCCCCCCCACAACAAAATAATGGGTGCATTTGGCTGGAAAGGAAGGGGGAAACACCTCCTGAAAACATTCTGCTGACTTGAGTTTGTGTCTGCTGGTGGAACTCACGAAATCTTCAATGGTTTAAAGACAGCTGTGGTAATATCTGGGCCTTCAGGTTTCATAGAGGTGACTCTGCTTGACAGTGGGATACAAAACTGATTCTCTGCACCTCCTTATATTAAAAAAAAATCCTAATTAAAATTTTTCAGCTTCCTGTGTAGCACATTCACTTTCTTGATTTAGAAGACAGAACAGACTGAAGGAAAAGCTGTTATTCATATATATTTTAGGAATCCCTTTCCTGCACTACCCACTTGCCTGACAGCTTCCAAGAGTGTAGACTCACAACATTCCTCATGAACTAAAGATATGAAACACAGAAAAATGAAGGTCTAGATATAATGAAGTGGGATCTTGACAGAATTTAGGCTTCTCAAAGAGCTTCAAAAGCCCCCTTAACTTTGTTATTGACACTTCTACTAGTAAAACTCCCTTGACATCTAAAGCCCTGGTTCTTCGTTTCCCAGAGCAGTTCATTTAGGTCATGTACTGGGAAGGGCTGTTTTTAACCACAGCCCCTTTGCCACCTTTTCACTGATGTGGAACAAACTATAGAAAGCCAGTTCATAGAAAGGAATCAGTTACTGCTATGACAGAGTAAGTGTGTACAGAGCTTATGCACTTTGTTATACAGTAGTTGAAGTAAATTCAACTATTTAAAATAAACAAGTGGGCAATTCTATCAAGTGATATAGTTGCTTAAGGAGTTACCCACTCATGAGGTCACCAGCACACATAATCCCTTATGCAAAATGCACCAAGATTAAAAAAACAATGCAAGACAAACACTCTTCCACCCCTTGGGCCCTATTTTTTTGCTGATCCAGCTGATAAGCAGTAATGCTGCTGAGGCTGTAACTACCAACTTCAGTAACACCTCATTGCCTCCACCTCAGAAAGCCATAGCCTGGCATCCTCACTGCTGCATGTAAGTGAAAGGCTGTAGAGGAAAATTGTTACTTTCCAAATAACAGTCAGTTCTTACACCAACAACCTCTGAAGAAAGCAGCACTAAGAGGTAACACTAAGCTGATAGAAAATAGGTGTGAGAAACTGGCCAAAATATTCCACATCCTTTCCACTTCCCCCCCCCCCCCATCTGATTCTCCACTTAAAACCTGAAAGTTCTTCCTGGAGTTTAGTGTAAATCAGGCACGCTGTATACAAAGATAATGCATTCCTGCAATAAAAAAAATAAAACCAGCAAAGCAGTAAAAGACACTAACTACTGCCACAGTCAACTCCTTACTGCATTTGAAGCAAAGGAAATGTGTCCCAGCCTTCTTAGCAAAAACAGGCTGACAGGTACCAAGGCAGAGAAGCAGCATTGTGATTCTGAATTAGACTACGAGAAGTTTTCAGACAGCTCATTTCACCCCAAAACTTCAATGACTTCTGAATGCACAAATTTCTTTTAAGCTACAATTTCTCTACTAAGATGGTTGGGCAGCTCAAGACAAAGCAGATTTCCATACAAATTATATCGGGCAGCACTGAAATAACTGCACTTTTTCATGTTCAGCAACATATTCAGCAGAGCGCTCCAAGTACCACGAACCAGTTTATGAACCCCACGGAAAAGATCTTTCTGTTGAAATGTTTTTCCCCCTGCAAAGCAAGGAACCTTGTGAGAAAGCACGTCCAAGAGGTCTGAGCCAGACCACCTACCGACCTGTTTAACACATGCCAGGAGCTGCAGGATGCCAAGTGGGCCAGTGGGTTTCTCTGCCCAGATAAACTGTTGGTGTCCCAGCAAGGGCAACAAGTTCAGCTACAGGACAAAGGACTGTTTCATTTCTCCTGCTTTCCTGTTCCACGTTTGTGTCTGCCTGGGAGTCTCTGTTGTTAAAAGCAAATGATTAATTGGGCACTGGGGAGCTGTCAGTGTTATTTTTTTTTAAACCAATGGACTTTTCTAAACTCAAATGCTAAGCACTTTAAGATAGCTGATGGTTTTTCCTTGACATTTGATGTTCTTAAGTTCATAGCTTGGGGTTTTTTTGGTTTAGGTTTGTTGGGCCTTTTTTGGTTGGCTGGGGTTTTTGTGGGTTTTTTTTTTTTCTGAAAAAAACAAGCAGTAAAACAAAAAAAGATTATCAGAATTTGTACTTGACAAAGCAAATGATAACAAGCTCTTACAATGTGTTAATAAGAAGGCTACAGCCAAGTCCAGCTCCACTTAGTATCATCCAAACCAATTCTTTCCACTTCTGCAGACAAGTAGCAAAAGCAGATACCGCAGCACAAAGGAGCTGAGCAGCAGTGCTGCTGCAGTGTACACAGGGCAGCAGACAGCACCAAGGTGCTGTGACAGTGCTGGAAGAACCATCAAAGTTAGAGCTGTTTGGACGTGGCCTCCCATTGTGGGACTGGTGGACATGAGCTTCACCACACGAAGACTGCTTGTTACCAAACTTCTGCATGCTGCTAAAAGCCAATCAACACCCGAGGCCAGCCACATTTACCTTTCTATTTCCTCCCCTCCCTATGGCCTGGCACAAGGAAGCTTCAAACTGACTCAAGGTCTGAGTAGGGGTTGTGGAAAAAAAAAAAAATCTTTACTGTGAAGTGCTTCAAATCTGGCTTACTTTATAAGCTACAAGATCTTCAGGATAGAAACAGATGCTTCTTGTACACATGGGCTGTGTTTGGAAGTGCCACTGGAATTCATCATCACTATGGGTAACAGAGTCTTTTCAAAGAAGTCACTTTAGCCCTAAGCCAGGAACAGTCAAGTACAACCAAAAGCACAGAAGTAAAGTTCTCTGCCTACAGAAATCAATGAGAATTTTGTCCTTGACTTCACTGGAGCCAGGCTTTCATCCAGTGTATTTGTACTTTAGGTTTCCCGTGGTGAATAAATAGAAATGAAAAGCTAAAGTCCTGGCACCAGGGTTATGAGTCAGACAATCAAGTATGTGCAGTATGCACTTCTTCAGAAGAATCAAGCTTTTAGGACATCAGTGCCTCAATATACAGCCATGGGAAATTGTTAAGCTAGACAACATGACTACTTTAGTGGGAGCAACAACCTCCTGCACGTTTTCATTTGTCACCAGGGAATCAGGAGGGTTATCGGCCTCAAAGCAGCACTGCAGATACAGAGTTGCTCAGGGAACCCCAGAGGGTTGTTCAGTATGCTGAAGAAAGAGGGGTATGAAAAAAAATATTGTCAAAGCTGGGACAGTCCTCCTCAAAAGCTATGATGTAAACACACAACAGTCTGAAATGAGATTTTGCTGGTTTATAACCCAGAGTGGTATTTGGTCCCAAGTGAGAATTCTTCCCTGTAATCCTGCTGAAAGAGTCTGTCCTTTGCAGGTACTTAAACCACTAAGCAGAATGGAGCAAGAAATATTTCCAAAACAATTTTTACAGTTGATACTAATTATCATGCTTTAGAAACACGTGTTTGTCACGTCAGAATTACTGTTCACATTCATTAACTCTGCGTTGTTTGATGCTGTGTTCTAATTTTTCCATTAGGAACATCTGACTGGAAAGAAAAAATACAATCAAAGACTAAGCAAGGCTAAAAATCTCTTCAAAACTTTTATGGTGCTCTTTCAGTTGTTTGGTCTATCTTTTATCTGTTAACATATTGGAGAAATTACAGCATTCCCATTAGGTATAAACATCTGTATTTCTGCTCTTTCTCTAAGCACACCCCCAGCATGCTTTCTGTCTGCATATACCTGCACGTACGTACCAACCATCCCTGCTCTGGGTATCCAAAGTCACTGGGTGTTTTGGAAGAAAACTTGGAGTGAAAAAGCAACATGCAGAGTTAGCACTTTTCTAGGATCTGTAAAGCCAGAAGCACTCTTCTACCAGTTGCCTTTTATAGCTGAGATCTTCTCACGTAGAAAAGAACACCTGTCTGGTTAGTAAGATTGATTGAGGAGATACCATTAGAACAGGTTATACTGGCATCCAGCAGTTCTAATGGTGGGTTTTCTCTTCTCTCTGGCTTTGTTTGTTGGTTTAGGGCTTTTTTTTGGTTGGTTTTTTTTTGGTGTGGGGTTTTTTGTTGTTGTTTTTTTAGTTTTTTTCAATAAATCACACATTGAAGATCTGGTTCTTTGCAAAAATTACAGGCTTGTGACATCAAAATCGTTTTTGCCATCTGTCTTTGAAGATCACTACTCATTCGAGAGCCACTTCCATATTTGAAGCCCCAGTCTTACAGGTGCCACCAGGAAATCCCATGCTCTATATGAAGCACCACAATGTGCTGCTTTAGAAGACCCCTAAGGGCAATGAGTCAGAAATCCCAGAGCTTTTCCTGCTTTAGGTCATCTCCACCTCCATCCTCCTTTTTCCTTTCTCTGAAGAGAAGTTGGTTGTGTGGTGCACAGACTTTCCATGTCTGCAGTTGCTCACATTCCCTTGTTGTGGTTTCTTCGGAGCATTCCTGAACCGTGATCTCGTTGGTTCCTCCAGATTAGAGCAGGGAAGCCAGTCCAAGCACCTAGTATCCCCCCCTCCATGTGGGCAGACACAGTTCAGCTGGTCTGCACGTGGAGCCTGAACTCCAGAGAATGGCTGAAGCTAGAAGCAGCTGCTGATACTATCACAGCAGGATGCTAACTGCACATTTTCATGTAAAGACATCATCACTCAAGAGGTCTCCACTAACAATTCCAACAGCTGCTTTTCGGGCTTTGTTGACGCAGATACCCCAGAGTGAGATATATGGTGCCTGTGCCCTTTTCCTTCCTTCAGACTGCTTTTAATATCCATTTAATCATGTTTACTATTTTTCTCTTTAATCCAAATAATGATTTCAAGCAGCTCAGTCAGATGCATGAAGGACTTCAGAGGGAAAAATGTACACATAGTTTGGAAGATTTCCCTGATCAGCTCAAAGGTTGAACACCCATTGAACAGGGTGGATTACCAGGGCAGCTCAGGGACTGATGATCTTCTGACAGACCATCAGCTTCAGCTTTTGATTCACTCTGGATATGCTGACAGGGTACAGGAGGGGTTTATTCTACCCAATGTTCAGATCCAGCCAAGTACAAGCCCCTTTGAACCTAGCATGGCAAAGCTTCTGCAGACACATTTTTTTTCTCCCCAAGCCACTGAGGTCTGCAGAGATGTGGTAGGTCCAAGTTCATGCACAGAGTCCTGCATAGTCGTGTGTCTTTTGGTCAGTTCATTACACGTGGCAAACAAATTCGTGCTTGCCTGCAAAAAGACCATGTAGGCACAATCCTAAATAGTCTCCTTCAGTACTCTTGATCATTTTAAGGTTACTGTTGTTTGTTTTGAAATTACTATGGTGATCACCTAGGCAGGTGTCTGATTCAGATGATTTATTTTAAAACTATTAGCCCAAGGTAACATTATATTCCCATCTAGAATTACTAAGTGTTAGTAAATTGTGCTTACGCAGCTTCCAGCTGTACCTCCTGCACTTCTTGCAGACCTCACAGGCTTCTCAGGGAGGTGCAGCAGCTGTCAAGGCATGAGCAGTGGTGGTTGTTCTGATGGAGATGCTGATGCTGACACATTGGTTCTTCCTGAAGAGAATTTGGGTGAATGTTGGGAGACTCTCCCTCCACAACAGGGCAGGGGAAGAAAACAAGATGGAAGACCTGGGGGGCCAAGAAAGACAGGGAGATCACTTACCAACAGCAGCCACAGGCAAACCAGACTTTTTGTGTTTTAAAGTAATTTAAATGTATTGCCAACTAAAAGAGGTTTGGAAAGTAAGAATCAAATTAAAACACCTTCACTTCCAGCCTCATCTTCGCAGGCTCAATTTCCACTCCTGACTCCTCTGCTTCCCCCCCAGCCTCAAGCAGTGCAGTGAGACAGGGACTGGAGGATTATGGTCAGTTCATAACAGCTCCTCTCTGGCACTCATCACCCACTCCAGTTGGGATCCTCCATTAGCCATGGTTCCTGTCAGGAAACATCCCCTTGCTCTAGCACAGGGTCCTCTGGGGCTGCAGGGTAGGTCTCTTCTCTAGTGTGCTCCTCTCCACAGGGAAATACCTGCTCCCCCTACCACCTCACTGACCTGCACAGGCACAGGGCTGATTCCTCACACCTTTTTCTCCTCATCCTCAGTGCCTGCAGGGGATTTAGCCCCTTTCTTAAGTTTATTTTTCAGATAGACATCACCAGCATATCTTGCAGGCCCAGCTGTGCCCTGCAGTGAGGGTGCTGGACCCTGCTCTGTCCAGCACAGAGCAACCCCAGCCCCAGCTGAACCCAGTAACCCCTCCTCACAGAGGCCCCTGCAGCCACCCACTACCCAAACCTTGCTATCTACACCCAGTACACACTTCTAGGGACTTGATTCAAAGCGGGAGGCTTTCTTTTAACAGACGAGTCTTTGCCCCTGCAGTAAAACCATTCTGTGCACATGGAAATACCCATGAAGCTTCCTCATTGAAACAGCAGGACAACAGCCACACTGCAGATCAGACACCCAAGCAGCACCAGCCCACGTTCAGACTCTGTGAAACGGAGGCTGCTGGCTATGAATGGCACCAAAAGCCAAATGCAGCTGCAATCCAGACCAGAGTCTGACTCCCCGCTCTGATGCGGAGGAAATTCAGGTGCCTCGACTCCTGCAAGAGCCCACGGGCAGCGCACGCCGGGCGGTGATGAAAACGGCGGCTTCATCTCCCACGCCGAGCAAGCCGCAGCGTGGCCGGCGCTCAGCCCCGCAGCCCACGGTGAGTCAGCAGCGCGGGATGGGACGGCCCGGCAGCCGTTCCTGCAGCACATGCTAACACAAGTTTGACTACTATTTAAGGTCATTCCTAGCTTCTGCGTGGCCCTGGGCCAAATCATATTCGCAGGGCTTTAGCCAACTCCTCTGAAGCTATCCCCCGGAGCGCGGTGTGCAGTCACTTCCTCGGCACAGCCCTGGTGCTCCGGGCTGGGGTGGCTTCCTCCTCCTCTGCCACCTCCGCATGGCACTCCTGGGACGACGTGGGACACCCTTCTCCCAGAAACACAGCTGGAGCTTTGCTTTCCAACCACAAAGTCAGGGAAATCACTCACACACAGCTGGGGCTCCAGTCAGACCATCACTGGGGAGCTTTGGGCCTTGTTATGAGGTTACATTTAGCATTTCAACAATTGCTTTCATGTGACTGTACATCCGGTACTGTTTGTGGCACATGGTTTTCAGCGTAGTGCAGTCCCCTGTGCCTCCATAAACCTCACTGGCTTTGAGTAATCCTGCCAGGGCCAATAGACCAGCTCTGACTCAGGGACACTGCCTGGATACACACAGATCAAGGTTTTCCCTCAGCATCAGCTAAGAAAACCTCACTTCATTGCCATCAAGCACATCTGAAGACACAGGGGGAGGTTTCCCCTGCAATAAAGGTAGATGGAATTTTGACGACAGCCTTGATCACATCTTTCTTACAGAGCACGCTTGGGGTTTGTCAGCAGTTCTGTAATAACCCAGTGCTAACAAACACATTACAGTGAAACAAACACCAACAAACCAAACTACCAAAAAAATCCCAAAGAAATGGAAATAAAGACAACTATGGTACCGCAGAAAACTTAAGCTACGACATCAACAGCATAAAATTCAACTTTACTCAACCTTCATTTATTACTCTTCTCCCACAGGCAGAGTCCTCACTCCAGAAACAAAGAGGTTAGAGATGAAGGTACAAGCCAAAGATGCATATTCAGCATTTTCTCCTTCACCAGAACTCCCGTGTGACTTCAGGTCATGCACAGTTCTTTCATGCCCCTCTTGCTCACCTGGAAATCCCCAACATCAATCCTACTCCACAGGGTTGTCACAAAGCAAAATACTTTCAAGATTAGAGATTCTGTTTTAACATCAAGCCCAATGGAATCTACACCTTGATGTAAGAGTGAGAAAAGGAGGCAAATTTCTGAGCAAGATGAAAAATATCCCTTGAAATTCCACTTCTGCCTCATTTATACTTTTTCAATTCAATTTACGTCAACACTTCATTTAGCCCTAATCTATTCCTGTCTCTAGCTGCAGCTGAGGTGAAAACCTTCACATTTAGAATAAAAATCTTCAAAGAACAAGGTAAATAAGGACAGGTTCTTGATCCTATGCCCAGCCATTTGGGATTACTGAGAAATGCAAACACTTCATTAATTATCACAGTAACAAAGAAGGTCTCAAGGTTTGCAGGAAGAAGCCAGTGTAACGAGCAGCAGATCGCTGAGGTAGTAAACAGGAGAGAGGTGGACTTGGAAGAAAACTCAGTGTTTAAGCCTGCACTGAAAAGAGATGCTGATCTCCAGACTAGGTTCCTTACAGAGCACCAATGCAGGTCAATCTCATCTCACACAAAACAGAGAAGACAAGAGGTGGTGCTATCCTCCTCAACTCAAAGTCAACTTCCTTCACCCTAAATGGTTTTGGCAATCTAGGCCCAAGCCCCAGCTCTGATGGATTTGGATTAAGGATGGGAGCCCTTGAATCAAGGCTCCCACAGCAGTCACTAATCACCAGCTGGCAGCCTCTCCACCTCTCCTCATGAACTTGCTCTGCTTTGTGTCACTAACTAAATATTTCTTGGAGCAAGGACAGGAAGCTGTTCCCATATTTGTGTCATTCCGTGTCAAGGGCAGTATTTGAAATGGGAGAGCAACTCACCCCAGATGAGCTGCTAGAGGAGACTGCAGCCAGGTCTTTAAGCCAGGCAGAAGAGTTTACCACAGAACTACTGGGTAGAACAGGGAACAGTTTCACCTCAAGTTTTTTCCCCCAGCAGGTCAAAGCACTCTCTAAATCCAGCTGCTGGATCAGACACAGAAGCCAGAGAAGGCAACAGCAAGGTTGTAAAAAGTCCTAGAGCTTAGCTGAGAAAGAGCTGACAGCTACAGCAGAGTTGTCATGGATAAACAAACTAGCAGAAATTTAGCAACTATTGATTTTAGGAGCACAAATGAAGATTCAGAGATTTGGGGTAGACCAGGACAAGCTGGCAGCCGAGTGAGAGCATAAAGAACAAACGAGGTACCCAAAGTCTAATAGCCAACCTTCTCTTGCCTGGAAACATAACTTCTAGACCTCTTGGATGTGCAACGTCTGCTTTCTCAAGGTCACTAGATGTTTAACTCTTTACTTCAGAGAATTTAAGTGTGAAATGTGTGTCCTGGATGCCATACAAGACAGAGCAGGTAAAAAGGAAGAGTTCTCCTATTAGGAAGCCTCCTCTATTCTGTTGCTTCTCATAACTAGAAAAGGCTCATGAGCTTCCTTTCCATTATTAGCCTGGGCGCCTCCTCGGAAACAACAAAGCAAAACCAAAAGCTGGTGTACATCAACATGCTAGCTGGAGTTTTGAGGTCTATTTCGTAGTAAGATGTTGATTCATTTATAAATTAAGAACACTGTCCGTTGTGCAAATTCCTTTTACACGCCACTCAAACATCAAATGCAGAAAATTCAACAGTGGCTTGCTTACAAAGAGGAGATCCTCTTCAATTTAGAGGAAAGTTGTTTTGTCTAAGAGCTGGGGTTATTTTTGCCCCAGCATGTGACAAGCGTGCCAAGAACATACAAAAAATATGCACAATATGTACTTGAACAAAACAAAAAGCCAAGATTTGATTTAAATTTAGGACAACTATAAAAAAGGGATATTTTTTTCTTCTTTCTAACTAGTTCTGTTACTCAAACTAGTTCCACACTCACCAGCCACAAATCCTACTCAAAAATAGAAAGCTGAGCAGACTTATGTTTGCTTCTACACAGGAAAAAAAATGAGCAACAACTAGATCAGGAACTTCCCCCCTGTGTAAGCCACCAATCCTTACTTCAGAGAAAGCAGAGTTGTGTTTCAAGGAGCAATAGTGACTTAATCAGAAGCTGCTACTCTTTGTTGTTCCACAGGTACCAGCCCTGCTGCCTGAGGAACACTCACAACTACAAGACTGAGCTGCAGCACAAGTAGAAAACCGATCAGAGATGTAAGCAAGATATACCATGAATGTGCATAACGAGGCAGATGCAGCCAGCTGCCTTCAGTCAGATGCTCTGTACCAGGTCATTTATCCTGTAAAGTAGAAGAATCTGCAAACTGCATAACGGGCCTCAGCAAAATGTCTTGAGGGACAGTGAAAATTAATTACTTTTCTTGTAAACTTCTATTCTAGGTGAACTGAAACACTGACAAAGAAAACTCAGTGTATTCTGGAGAAAGGGTTAGCTCTGAAAACCAGAACAAGTTGCAAGCTTAGTGGCACTGGAGGCAGCTTCTGGTTGGGAAAATGGATTGTACAGCTCTTTGGAGCACTGACCACCTGCTTGTGCTGTGAGGCTGGGTAATTAGGCAGAACAAACTACTGAAGGCAATGGAGCGAAGACGAGGAAACGGGCATTTCAGGAAACAGAAAGACAAAGTCATCTTTATCACTCCAATTAATCTCTGAGCTCAAGGGGTACAGCAGCATGCACACTAAACCAGATTCCTGTTCTCATAAAATGGAACAAGTTCCTTCCAGTAAAGTTTTCCTTGAAAAGGGCTAATTATCAAAGTCACTTTTGTGAAGATGAAGCAAAAGCATCCAGGACTTGCAGTGAAGCTTTTCAAGAGCCCGAGGTCTGCCTGGTGCTGGTTCCTGCCTGTACAATGGCTTCGTTTGAATTTAGGAAAGCTGAACTTGTCTTCGCATTCATTCCTGATACTGTTCAAGAGCTCACAGACCATTTCCATTTATAGCAACTGTAAATAGTGTGCTTGTTTTGGTATGAGGGGAAAAAAAATCCTAAAACTTCTCTCAAAGGCAGCAGCAGGGGGGTTATCCTGATTTTTAAAAGGGATGGCATTACCTCATCTTTCCTCATATTGTCCCATTTGGTTGCTAATCCTTCTCCAGATTTTGCAGGAGGACGACGGTGCGGGGATGCTCTGCCTCTGCACCTTACCCTCTTCTCCTACGGGGAAGGTTCTAGGTTATTAAAGCAAAAATTCTTGTCTTAGTCACCCACCCTAATTTCTATTGTTAGTTAGGTACATTCAACATTCCACCTCAACTTTAATTGGATCCATACATTCAAAAAGAGCATCTTTCATCCCAAATCATGCTTCAGACCTGATCAGCTTTTTGACTTCTGGCAGAATCCTGCTCCTTCTAAGTGTTCTTTTCCTTACATCTTCTGTAACTTGCTCACTTTAAGAGTGTATTCTAGAAACAAGATTCTGAGTAGAAAACCTCAATTTATTGAGTCTTCTGTGAGAGACTTGAGAATTTTTCCTATTCCGTGATAACGGTGATAAAACCAACAAGTGTTGCAACACAATTATTCTGCAGAATACCTCAGAACTTACAAATATTTAACCCAAACCAGTCCCATGTCACTCTCTGGAATGTTCTGCTCATTTCTAGCGCAAAGCGTGGCTTCAGCCCCTTCTTCCATATGAGGCGTCCAAAAAAGATCTGCAGTGGCAACAAACGTCACGGCAAATTCCTTAGCTCTAAACTCAGGCCAGCGTGGAGATGCTTAAAACATGACAGCACCAGAGCTAAAACTCCCTAGTGCTACATCTGCAGAGGACTGCAGCTAGGATGTGAATCTCCCTGAGACTTAAAAACTTCTCAGTAAGTGTAAGTTGGATGCTGGAAGGAAGGTAACTCATATCTGCCATCCACTTTCAAACCAATAATGTCAGGCAAACCCAATTTAGATGAAAATGAAGCACAAGATCTTGGGTTTCAGTAACTAAATCAGAGTAACATGATGAGAACTACCACTGCAGTCATCATAGAATGGTTTGGGTTCGAAAGAACCATGCAAGGTCATCCAGTGCAACCCCCCTGGAGGGAGCAGGGCCATCTGCAACCAGAGCAGGGTGCTCAGAGCCCTGGCCAACCTCCCCTGCAATGGGGCCAGAGATTCCACCACCTCTCTGGGCAACAAGTTCCAGTGAATGCAGTGAACATCAGGCTAACACTGATTTAGGGAGGAGGGCACATGTCACACGTTCACAGCATCTCATGTTCACGTGGGCTGTGTAGCATGTTCTGGAACTCAGAGCAACATCACAACATTCCATTATAAAAGCTGAATAGAAAAAACACAACATCCCACTGTATAGAAAAGGTAAAACTTCAAAGGGATTTTTTTTTTCATGCCACACCAGGTTGAAATCAAAACATTTTCATTCTATTCGGATAAAGTGTAAAAAAAAATTCATGTCCATTGTACCCCCAAGAGCTGCACTTAAGTCAGTTCAAGTTACTGCTCAAAGTGTCCCATGTCAGGAAAGCATCTTAATCAACAGGCCAGCGAGTCTTTCCTATCAGAACTGCATGACTGACTGAACATGGGTTTTGGTGACCTGGTGACCCCCCCTAATGGGACTGATGTACCACAATTCACCTCTGCAAAGAGTGGACGACTTCAATCTGACTTCATCCACTGGCCAGGCTGAGACACTTCCATTCCTTTGACTTTCACCACCCATTCCAGTTATGGAGAGAGAACTCTTCCAGACAGGTTTAAATCCCAACTGCTCCATTTCCAACATCAACTGAGGAAATCACTAGCACCAAGTTTTTTAAGACATTTCCCAGTCACCCAGTCCGGTAGCACTGTTTGCCCCTCCCTGTTAGCACAAGGGATCTTTGCATGAAGTTGAGCGTGCAGCTTGTTAGATGAAAAGTCCTGACAGGGTTTGCAGTTTCACTCTCAGAAACTGAGCACTGGCTCTTCCTGCAAACACCATCAGCAGTGGAGGACTGGGAATTTTTGAAGATGTTGCTGCCAATAGGAAGAAGCTGTCAAGCAAAACAAATCACTGGGAAAAACCCATCTCAGGAGGCCAATGAAGAGCTGTGGCCCTTTTCACATCTGAAGATAAATAGAAGCCCTGCTTTTCTTGTGTTTTCCCCTTTTTGTTCTGTGCTTGTTTGGAGGTGGTTTGGTACTGGGGATTTTCTGTGTTTGCTTGGGGTTTGTTTGGTTTTTAAAATACCTTTATAGGAATCAAGAACCAGCTACTGGAATACAGCTGCTCTTTCCTCTGGAGGTCTTCAGCGTGTGCCTGCAGAGAGAGCAGCTCTCACACTACCAGTGCAGACCACAATATCCAGCAAACCTCATCCCTAGCAGAAATCTAGTGTCAGAAGGCCAAAAAGTAATTACTGGAAGCTTCACATCTGAAGATTATCAAGCTGCTTTTATTATTACTTCAGATCTCTTTCATTTTAGTGCCTTTACAAGACTCGAGCCTCACTTGTCAAGTAACAAATACATAAAATGGCTTAATTTTTGTGAAGCAGTTCATCACCGAAGTAAAAAAAGACAAAGACAAGCAATCAAAAGCCATTTGTACAGCACTTTCCCAGAATTTAGTGCTCTTAATTGCTTTTTTGTATTGATCAGCATTTTTCTTCACTAGCCAGGAAAGAAATAAGTCTTATCTTGTACTCTAGAGCAAAGTTGATCCAAATGCCTAAAGCAGCTGTAGGCTCCAATGTAGGATGCATGATTGGTTTCATTTTCTTATTTTCCATTAAGAGAGGTGACTTGAAATCACTATTTTTCACTCACTCCCTGGATTGAGAGTGTGTCCCCAAGGAAGTCTGCTATCCAAACATTTTGATTTGTAAACAAACAAGTTCAGACTGTAGCTGTTTGCACGACAGTAGAAGAAATGAATGCTTCGATGCACAGACATCTGCTGCAAAACAAACTGCTAAAAATAGAGATCCCTATCAAGCCTTTGGGCTTCAGAGAAACAAGAGGGGAATTCAGCAAAGCTAAATTCTCTGCCATTAATACTTCTGTCAGCAAACACTAGTGAGCACAGATGCTACTGGACAAGGTTAACATTTTAGGCATTCATTTAGGCATCTTAAACCAACAAGAACTGCTAAGCCCTATCCAGGTGCCTTGAACAGAGGATTTCTCTGAAAGAGAAACTGCTGTAGCGTACACAAAGCTGCAAAATACCCTGGCAGATGGTAGAGTGTTCTCTTCCCAAATCTCACTCATCACCAACACTGCTGGTTTTCTGCTACTTCTGAAGACAGTCTGCAGTGTCAATCAAAAGTGTAATTGTGCTTGGCCAACTGCACAGCCTGTTCACAGGGCCTCCCTGGGAAAACCACTAACTCACTGCCTTGCTCAAAAAGCCACAGCAGCTACTTTGAAGAGTTGAGGCAGAAAGGGGAATTCAATCACCACTAAGTATTTCTCTCATTACTCCTCAGCTATTTCCCCATTACAGTTAATCGAGGACTTTGGGGAACAGTCTCTAGGGCAGCAACCTTGTAGGTTGTGACTGATTTCAGGAGAACCAGCTGTAGCTTGGGCTTTGGATGGGGATGAACTGGAGGAGCAGAGAAGACTGGAACCCACATCATAATCAGCTAATGAGGAGACAGTGCTGAAGTAGTAAGAAAGCTACAGCCAACCCAGACATGCAAGGGCAGCTTGCAAGGAAAGCAGCTCTTAACCTACAGCTCACCTGCCCTTGGAGCAGGCAAGCAAGAAACCACAACTTTCCCCCTAAATCCAAAAATCTAAGTGTTTCTGAACAGAAGGGTTTGTTTTTTTTTTTTAGAAAGCTCAGGGGGTAACCAACTCTACAGAGTCTTCAACTTCCTTGCAGTAGATGGTGAAACCCGTTAATTGTCTGGTTTTTTGTTTGCTCCATAACTATGTTTGGTGAAAAAGCTGTGGCCAGGCAGCAGCTCTACATTTGCCCTATCCCACCTGCTGTGCTTGGGCTAAGACAATCTAAGAAGAGATGAGAAATCCAGTCAGGGAGACCAGAGTTTCACCGTCGCTTGCTTTCCAGAGCAGTGGCCTGAAACTCAAGAACGAGCAGGTTTCTCTTCAGCTTTGCCATGCCATGCTGGCTTTTTGCTAGTTACCTTCCCTGCAAATGTGTTTAGGCTTTCCTACCCTTTGCCACGTCTGGACATGAAGTAATTTCCCCTCTGTAAGAAAAAAAAACACATCAGGACTTTCTGGAAGTGCTCAACATTGTTGTACCTGTAATTAGTTTGTACACAATGCACAATTTCAACCCTGAAGTTACTTTTCCAAGGAACACTGAGATGTTTTCTTTACCAACACTAACCCCTGCAAAAACTATCAACTATCTGAGGTGATCCTGCTGCCTCCTGAAATATTCCTCTGTTAAAGCCATTACTGGCTCACAGGAAATCACTGCCTCCCATGCACACACTACCTACCTCCTACTTTTCAGTCACATTACTATCAAAAGTGAAGCTCCAAATAATGCCTAAACTGGGATGATCATTAGCTATTGGTTTAGGCAAGGTACCCTATTCATGGACTGACCACACAGACACCCCCCTTGGCACAGGCTGGAAAATGCAAACACACTAGAACTGCCTTGTTTCTTTTAAAAATAGCATTGAAGAAAGGGCTCCTTCATTTCAGGCAACTACCTTGGAAACCAGAGCACTTTGTGACCCATTCCTTTGGATTACTGCTAACATCTCCATTTCATTCAGAAAGCTGAAGTGAGGAATGAAACTCCCCCCTTCCCAGCAGGGAAAGAAACAGCGATATCCAAAGATTACCCAAAGGAAACCTGCAAGCCCAGATGGAGCCCCGTACAGCATCACAGCTTCTCACACGTTCCCTGTGCAGCCAGTCTTTACCAACACTGGGTGTTTTACTTCCCCTCCTGACCTGCTTGGCAGAGGAATGTGTTCAGAACAAGATGAGGCTCCCCTTCAGTAACAGCATCACAGCCTCTAATCAACTCCATTCTTTTTCCTGCACAGAAAAATGCAGGAGAGATTCTAAAAGTCAGATTAAGCTTCAGAAATGGATCCCAAACCTTTCCATGAATATTCATTCGGCCAGATGTGTAAACACGATTGTCATATGGACTTGTCAGTATATGCCAACTTGACCACACTGTTGTAAGAAATGAGATGCCGTAACACTCACGTATTTCTGCTTGCACTCATTTGCCCAGAATTTCTTGGCTATACCACAGAAATGGGAACTGCAAGTGCATTACCAACCTTACAACAGATGCACAGCAAACCCCATTTAAAGTTTTTGCCTTACAGTTGAACTAAATCATAACCCCCTGCACTGGGGCAGTTTCCAACTCCTGCTCTGCGTGGGTCAGACCTGTAGTGACTGTTTGAAGAGACGCAAAGCAGGAGTTTCTGTGCCCTGTCTCTCTGATCAGAGGGCTTGTGTCAGGCTTTCTTGAAGCACAACTACTGAAAATATGCTCCGTCTGCATTGTCATGGAAAACATGCCCTTGACTCCACACTGCTTGTAGAGAACTGAAGCTTTTCACTCTTCACTGTTTAGGCCTTGACAAGCTACTAGTCCTTTGTAAAGGAGAAGCATTCTCAGGTGTAAGGAAGGCAGAGAAGAATGAAGAGACTGGGACAGAGACTGAAAAGGCACAAGCTTTGTTAAGAAGAAAAAAAAAAAGACAGATCTGGGTCTGATGCAAGACTCCTTAAGAGCATGTGTAGTCTGAAAATGTAACTGAAGAGCTGTCTGACAGGCCTGATTCCAGATGGTGCCACCTTAATGGACTGACTGGCATCTTGAGGGGACACCTGGCTGAGGCTCAGGTAACCAAGCAGAGTTTCTGGATAGCCTGTTAGGGAAAGGGGAACAGCAGAAGGAAAGAGGAGAAATTCAGAAGCGAGAGCTGATGTGTTCGACATTAAGACAGTGCAGCAGAGTCTGAGGGGCAGAGTCACCATCACTCACTGAAAAATACAAGCAAAAATGGTTCAAGAGGTGAAGCAAAGGGATGGCATAAAGGTCAACAGCAAATCTTCCTCCTTAAATCTGTTCTTATGTAACTTCCATGTGAGAAAGCCTCAAAAGGAAAAAGCAGTGCAGTGTCAAGGGGGATGCTGCATTAACCTTCTCTCACTTCCATTCCCGTTTATCATCCCTTCTTCTGGGGTGTTGGTAGGACTGGGCTTTAGGAGAGCTGTCCCTTTTCTCCCTACACCACTGCAACTCCCCTCAACATCTGTGACTGCACCATGCATCCAGCAAGCACATGTAAATTTTTCTAGATAAATGACTTCGATGCCAATACGAATAACTAACTTGTAATTGAAAATGCTTCATCCCACCCACCAGAACATAAATCACTCCGAAAGGTTATGCCAGCTCCTGGAGATACCATGGTCCAAAGTGACCCAAGGACAGATACAGGAAAATAGAAAACAGATTGCTCACACTGGAGAAGCAACACTGCAAACAGCTGCCCCACCTTCATTAAGTATTACAAAGCCAAAGACTTCTCCTGACACCTTGCTGTCACCACAAACGTGTTTCACTAATAAAATCCCTTCCCAAAGCAGTGTTGGCCTCAGCGAAAACACGTTTATCTCTTTTTCCCTATGTATACAGAATTAGAGCAAGCCACAGAAGCATCATATCACTTCTCAGCTCCAGAAATAAGGATAAGTCCCCTCTTACCATCTCCTCTATCAAGGAAAAAAAAAAGAAAAGGAAAAAAATATCGATCTCTGCTAAATAGAAAAGTCAGTGAAGCTCATAAATCCCTGCCCCTGCAGGTTCTAGGAGACAGAATAGGAGTGGAATAAGTTTCTTATAAGAATCACAAGCCAACAACATTAGTTATTGTATTGCAACATCAATGGCTCATTGATTAAAAGAAACATTTATTCTCATGCAGAACACATTTACCTTCCTTTGTATCGGTCACTGGGAAACAAAAATCCCTAAAGTTGTCATCACCCCCATTTTTAGTACCCTTTCCCCTCTCTCATGTTCACGTCATTTGCGCCTTCTTCCCGTTTCCCTTCTTTGCACCTTAGGACAGTCACCAGCCTTCTCTGCCACTTCTGCAGCAAGAAGTCAGAAAGCCTGGATCCTCTGAGGCATGAGAAGATGCTCCCCCGGCAATGAGAGCAAGACACCGCGCTCAGTAACCGAGTCAAAAGGAGCCCTTCTGGGCAGACAGATGGCATTGCTCTCATTTTGGGGATCCAGAGGCACACAGATTTTCAAGGTCTTGCACAGAGCTTCTGTGAGTCAGTCTAAAGCCAGAGGTTGGACCAGGAGCCCCAAGCTCTTGCTCCTTGGCTCTAATCAACCCCTTTTCCTCTTCAGGATTTATTCCCTCTGACTGGTGACTCAGCTGTGGTCTAAGGAGGACATTATATACTACTTCATGATGAGGGGCCAATTCCTCCTTGACACATGCTGTTGGGTATAACATGACCCAATGTTACCCAGATAATCAGTCCATTGTCTCTGTATGTTAATTGAGACAAATGGCTTAATGAGTCATGTTTAGGTGTCTGCTTCAATGTTCCCTCTTTGTTTTCTACTCAGGAGATTAATGCCTTCCTTCCTTGGAGGTGACTGCTCATGTTCCTCTTCTCTGAGCACTACAACCAGGATACTGTGTGCTCGTGCTATCTCATTTGCAAAGCATTCTGCTTATTCACATTTGCTATTTTCAAAGTCTTGAGAGAATTCTTTCGCCATGCCAACTGTTTCTGACATTAAAAGCAAAGGAGAAGAACAGAATCAAAACAACAGCTCCCCTTCCACCTCCCTCTTTATACTTGAAGCAAAAATGCGAACCCATCATTTCTAAACTTTGCCATTTGGGGTTATGCATAAAGGATTTTGTCAGCTGCTAATCGGGGGCACTTCTGTCTAAGCATTGAGTATGGGAGCCGGGGACCTTCACTCCCAGGGCCATGGATGGAGGAAGAGGGAAAACAGTGGTACCCGATTTCCTTAGAGCAGGGCCTGGTATTTGCTATTTGTCACGTTCATGTTCTCACCTTTGCAGGGGTGTCAACCATCTGCTTGAAAAACACCATCTAAATCATTCCTCCAGAGAGCAAACCCACAGCTTCCAGAGCTGTAAACACGTGCAGTTAAAACTCAGGCTGAACGCCCAAGCCAAGATTGTGACACTCTCGCTAATAGATAGCTGGAACTTGGGATCCACTACTTTCCTTCCTCTGTTAACCCTGGTAGGTTGCAGTTAAAGCACAGCACAAGGATTTCCTTGGACATCTTTAGCTGTGCCTGGGGCAGCTGAGCCTTGTTGCTGGCCAGCCAGTAACACACAGCCCAGCAAAGGCTGGGACTCTCACCCCACACACAGAACCACTGGTGGTCACCCTCATCACTGGCAGTCACTGAAGGCTCAATCTAAACACACTTGACAGTCAGCCACCTGCTTCTGCCCCCAGCTGAAGCCAGCTACACATGAGCCTGCTCGGGGCTAACAGTTCTAGTGGCCCTTTTACCTGCCCCTCAAAGCCACAGGCTCCTTGCCACATCAGCCTGCGTGCACAGCTCATCAGCAGAGACCGATTCATACAGGGGTGGCTGAAGCAGGCACTTCAAGCCAGGCACAGAACCGTAGAGACAGGCTCTGCATTTCTTCAGACAGACCTATTGCTCTGTTTCAAAAGCCAGAGAGTAAGAAAGGGCCCTTAGAGAAAAATGGCAGGGTTCTATGTAAGGGCTGCATAACCCCACGTATCGTTCAAGAGTATTCAGCAGACATGGCTGGATTCAACAGCTGCACATCTTCCCTCAGCTTGTGATCAGTGGTGAGATGGGAAGAACTAGCTGTAACCAAAATCTTGCTCTGTGTTAACAGCAAAAGCTACATAATACTAAAGCCAGAGGATTTTTAGCATAGTGAAAGGCTTTGAAAGAATGCCTCCTATTCAGAAGAAATTAAAATCTTCCCCAAGACATCCACTGTAAATGAAGCCAAAGTATGCATAGGAAAAAACCCACAAAATATCTCCCCAGAGATGCACTGTAACCATCCATGGTCATACTCAGCACCAGGCAACTGCTGTCCATCAGGCAGAGTTGAGCTGAAGTGGTTCGACTTGACAAAAGGGCACAAGTCAGAGTACAAACAACTCCCAGCAGGGCCAGCCAAGTCAATACGCAGGAAGTTGTTGCTAACAGCAGGAGCAAAAAAAGGTGAGAAATTGTTTTTTTGACAAATTCTTAAAAAAATTACCAGGCTAGCCTTTGCAAGATCACATCTCAGAAACATCCATGTCTCTACCAACCCCTCTGAAGTTGGGCTTTCTGGGGAGGTCCCTTGCACACAACTGGATGGCAACTACAGACAAGAGCACAGATACGCATACAAGGCACGATCCATGCGGAGGATGCCAAGATACAGCTGACAGAGCTTTAGGAGAAGCAAGACTTGGCTCTGTGCTGTGCACTCTCAGTTGAGAGAGATTAGAGGAGACAGGACCATCAGACGGGTGCAGAGCACTTGTGCATTTGGATGTCAACAGTAGTTAATGATGAGGCAGAATAGAAGTAGTGATAAATTTTGCTCATCAGGATTGTATCAAGGGCAAATCCTGGTGCCAAACTAGAGCCTTAAGTCAGCAAGGTGCTGCTCCCACCATGAGGTGGAAAATACCTGGTGTGGATACAGGCAGAAGCTGCCATTTGGATGTCTCAGCTTGCCCCAAGCCCATGGTTTTTCATTTATGCCCCCTCAAAAGTGGTTAAACTCTGGACTTGTTTCAGTTTGGTTTCCATGCTGGAAGTACAACACAAACACAATACAACCACATTTGAAACAAGTTCTAATGAAGTTTGTTTCCTGGTAAAGGGCTAAAGTGCCACTAAAATATCTGGCCACCACAGTACAGAAAGGGGGTTCTCCTCTATGCTGGGCTAATTAAAACTTAAAGACATCTTTATGGGTTTGTTCTAAGTGTTTAAATAAGGACATGTCAGAATGTTCAGTGTGAAACAAGAAAACACCCCCCTCCACCAATTTCCATCTGATCGTTCAAGGCTGGTCCCCTT
>JANIJG010020721.1:135415-160000 GCA_024611175.1 Megaceryle torquata
CTTTCAGGGACCTAAATATCCTAAAATACTTAAGTACCACAAATATCCAGACATTACAAAGATATTTTATTTGCAAGATGCTTTTATATAGTAGAGGAAAGACTAAACCAGGCCATGAGTTGCATAAACAACCCAACTCTGTTTTAGTTTTGTCCCTACAAGACCATTTCAGTGCTGTCCCTACAGCCACACATCTCTTACTGTACTCAGCTAACGTGCTGAATTATGTCAACACCAACTGACAGCCTTACTGCAGCCAGGGCAGAGAACATAAGAATAACTGCACTTGAACTTTAGGAGTAGGTTAAAGGTAACACCTGCTATTTGACATCTGGAGTTCACTCAGTGGGTATTAGGAAAAAGTTCAGTCCCCTAACACCCACCCCTTCCTTCTGTCAGGCTGAACAGGTTTCAGTGTGCACCACAAGCAGAGCTTTGCTACAGAAAAATCAAATTCAGTTTGCAAACCCTTAAGGAGAAACAGAAAAATCTATCATTCTTATGTGTACAAATGTTCTTTATGGCTTTTTGGTCATCTACACCCTTCCTGCTGCCAAAAACCACCAATTTGTTTATTCTCGGAAAAACAATCAAATTATAACTTATTGAATTTTCACTGAATTTATCTGACCCTGCACAATGGCTTGAAAAAAAGAAATCCAGATAAATTAGACCAAAGGATTCAAAGTGAAGAGATGAAACCCAAGCTGGGCAGATGAAAGAAGAGTTTCAAAGCCAAGGTCAACACTGAGAAGTGCAGGGGAAGTCTAAGCTGTTTTCTCTTAACTGCTGCCCACCCCTCTCAGGCTGCTCCCCTGCCCATCACGGACCTCCCTGTTCAGGCTCAGACAGTCCCGAGTGTGGTCACTGGACTCAGGAGTACTGCAAAACCTCTGCTAGGACCAGTTATCATCCCAGCTGAGACCTACAGCTACGAGAGATGGAATTTGTTCTCTTGGAAGCCTTTCAGATCCCCTCCTCTGCTTCTTTTTTTTTCTTTGTCCTTTTTCAATGCAAAAGCAGTTTTCAAAAAAAACAAAGGGTCCAGTGAAGGATTTAATAAATTCTGGATTAAGTCAAAACTAAACTGTGCCATACACAACTCAAAAGGCTGGAACTTAGATACATTTAACTTCTCAATGGGCTCCAAGAGGAGAGGAAGGAAGAAATAAAAGTGAGAAAAGAGAAGAGAAAGTTTGTCAAAGACAGCAAAGCTGTACTGCAGATTTCCAGATCCACGGGGAAGTGCATTCCCTAGAGGAAGGAGAATGAATGGGGACTACACACAAAATAATTTTATGGCGAGTGGTAGGGGAGAGGGAAGAAAAAGTGTTGGGTAACAGTGACAAAAGGCAACTCTAGAGACCCAGAAAGGAAAAAAGTGCCAGTGAAGAAGAGAGCTGACCTTTGCTGGGGCTCTACACAGCAGATGCAGCAATTTTTGCCTTGTAGACGCAGCGCTGTGTTTTGTAATTGGACATTGTTGGAAGGGGTTTGCACAGTGAGCTCTTTGTAGTGGTTTCTCTCAGTCTCCCATTCTTCCTGGGGCTGCCTGCGGAGGCTGGAAGGGAGGCAGAGGGCAGGGTAAGATGGGAGAAACATTTCAGAAGGCTGAGACACAAAAGGGAATATAACAGCAAGATAGATTCCCCCACGGGCTGCAGTGGCAAAAACATACCCCAGAGGTTTGAGGGCTTGGGAAGTTGAAACACAGGAATTAAATTCAAGACAACATTTTCTTTTAGGAGCTCAGACTATTTACATTCCAGCTGCAGCTGTGAATGGGCCAGGATAACCCGCTGCCCCAAGTGCCCCTCCATCTTCCTGGGCTGACAGGCTCAGCCTGCACCAGGCAGGAAACCAAACTTCCACTTGTTTTCTGATCGGCTGTCACCTCTGTCCCGAGAGAGCTGGGTGCAGGTAAATCACTCTGCCAACTTCTTCAAAGAAAACGCTTTGTCCTCAGTAGCATTCAGGAGCTCAGTTTCCCAAAACATAACTCTACTTCCACACTGGTTCAATTCCCCTTTTTTTTTTCAGCTGTTATTTCAGTGAAGTTGGAGAAAAATAAAAGCCTAAGGGCTCTATTAGATGTGCTCACCTCTAAGGAGCATTTGATAGAAATGGGTAATCCTGCTACATACAGATGGCTGGGAGTTTGTTCAAGAAACTCCAAACACACCCTGTAATGGTTTAGGTTTTGTAATTGTTTATTTTCACCCTTGATAAATTGTGGAAAACACTGTGACAGTAACAGGTAAAATAGAGTTTGTCTCCCTTCAAGGCATCCATGCTCTCTGATGTCTTCTCCCAAACTACCCTCCCAAAAAACAGAACAACATTCAAATAGCTGAAAGAGGACCATTAAGTAGATGCACAGTTTCCACACCCATCTCTTTTTTATGGCTATTATTTTAAATCATAGGATATCAGCCAGTCGCCCCTGGAGATGAGGACAGAAAGGTAACTCTAGCAGAGCTGCACTGCAAGTGCCACACCTTCCAAAAAAAGCTTGATAATTTTAAACAACTCACATTCCCAAACACCACCAGACAACACACACACCGTCCATGACCTAGAAACCACTTTGCTTCCTTCCCTAATTCTTTGTTCAGTCTTGTTCTTGTGATTTTTACCTCTTAATTTGGATTCCTTCTATTCTGAACCCAGTTTTTGTCCTCACCCTTCTCCCAATTCCTTTCTAATTTCCTCTCATTCTTTCAGCTTCCTCCCCAGGGTGCTGGGCCAGGCCACTGCAGCTGGCAATGATGTTCTGTACCCCCCTGTGATGCAACTTGGTGTTCTCTTAACAACTCAGGGTACCCTCACGGATCTGCCAGACTCCTGCTAAACTGTGACCTGCTGGCTTCCCAGGAGCCACGTAGAATTTAAGCAGCAAAAGCCTCCCATTTCTCTAGATAGTACAGGATTTTTTTTACAGGGACTGATGTCAGCTTGAACATGTGGCAATTGGAAAGACTACATTTGTGCTCTGGGAACAGCAAAACTGTTTCCGTTGCTTTGTAATTAGATCTTCAAGTTGGCCTAATCCCTGTGCTGCACAAACCAGTTCACTCTTCTTAGTCTCTGTCACTCCTGTTGGAAAAAAAAGACTGTCAGACTGCTCTAAAAGGTGTCCTTAAGCCTACTCTGTGGCATAAGCCCCATAACTTACCAACAAATGGATCACTTATAACTGCAAGGAGTCCAGCAGGGTTACACACCAGGATGACCTGAGAATGGGCATAGCTTCTGTAGCAGGAGTCACCTGCACATTCACTCACTTATAGCTGGGGTCAAAGTCATTCAAGAGATTAAATGGTTTTAATTCTTCCCGTTACAGTTTTCTCCATTTACGCCCCAAGTCCCAGCTTGGCAGCAGCCTGCTGTGGGGTAACAAACCAGGGGGCCTGGGGATGTCTTGGAGCCTCCTCTGCCAGGTGTGGATAACTGTGTTAACCTCTCGAGAGCTACAACGCTGAGTGCCACACCACTGCACTAACAGGAGACGAGTGCTTTAAAGTTTCGTTCCGTATTTTACAAGAAAATGATGCCTGTAAGCTCTTGCCTAAAAAACACCCACTTGAATTCCAAGTTTTCTGTGAAATATAGAAAAAAAACCCTAAAACACTGCATGAGCCAATTCTCCCATTTTGTAAAAATAAATCTCTGCATGAGATCCACACAGACTACATTTTCTCCTGGGCCATTCTTCCCCCACTGGGAACTAAAACAGTTTTCTAAAATTCTCCCAGCAGGAAACATTCTGTGATGTCTCTACTCCACCGCAGCACCATTGCATCAGAATCAAGATGGTCCTAGTGTCTAATTTTGTTCTAACACAGCTCATTCATGGGCCATCTTATTTTCATCAGCAGAAGGAAGTCCTTGAGAGCAGCTCTGCATTCAATTTCTTCACTGGCAAATTCAGTTGGAGATTCCACTCTCTCCCCCTCAATAAATTGTTTGAATTGTCCTAAACAGAGTTAGGATTTTTTTTTTTACCTTCAGCTGCAGCAATGCAAGTCTTTATTAGACTGCACTTTAAATTAGGTCTGTGAAGTGATGTGCAATTAAGTAACCTATTATAGGTACCAGTGCATAAATCCATACCCTCTTCTCTCTAATTCCCTTCCCCTCTGCATTGTTTGCTGACCTACTTTAGAAAACCTCTGCTCCCGAAGTTATTCGGTACAAGTGAGGACAAATTTACCAGGACAGCTGAAAGTTCAACCGGAGAGCTGAAAGCTTTCTACTGAAATGAAGTACTACATCAAGCTATATGTATTTTCAAAAAAAAAAAAAGGGGGGGGATTTTCAGTGCTTTTCTATTTGAAAAAAGTTTTAGTGGAAAAATGTCTGAGTAGTGCCAGCAATTACACCATCTGTCATTGGGTGACAAGTGCCACATCTGCCATTCATAGCACCTTACAACCATGATCTTGCTGCTGCTGCTTCGGAAAGAAGTCATTGTGACAGATGCAGTAGCAATGTACACACACACAAATAAATCCCCGGAAAGTGTAGCATCTTTAGACAGACCAAGAGATCCAACAGCACTTGTTGCTATGCAGAGGAAACATCTCCAAAGACCCTTTTTGCCTTTGGCAGGAAGTTTCCTAGGCAGCTGCCCATACCATGCCTTTAATGTATTTGTTAGGGGTACACACTGAAAAATAAGTTTTTACTTGCCTTATTTCCTCATAAAAAGTTATTAATTAAAAAATATTAAAAGAATCAAGGGAACACCTCCCAGCCACCACATTACGGACTGAAGACAATGTCTAATTTCACTTACACAAATCATATCTTTAGTTGATTTCATGCAAAGTAAAATAAAGCTTAAAAAAACCAGGCTTATTGTCTGGTATCACAAGAAATTGTTATGCATTGTACAGCACTGGCTCCGTAACAGGGCTCAGAAATCTGGAACCTGCTCCAAAGCAACAGGTAAAGCATCCTTATCCAACAGCAGAGTTAAGTATCAAGCTTTGGGTTGAATTTAAAGAAAACACTCATGCAAGTACTTGACTTGCTTCACATCTATGGAAACCAGAGGCTAGTCAGCAGGAGAACATCAACAAGTTAAGCACCAATTTCAACCCACTTCCAGCAGCTGAGGGTTTAGTGGAGAACATCCCCTTGCCCCCAGCTTGTCCTTGGGCATGAATCCCATTAGCTGGATACCATGAGACCACAGAGTGAAACAGAGCCCAGCTTCAGAAACTAGCCCCAAAGCACTGAAGAACCAGAGCAGATTAGTGCAAAGGATGGGAGGCCGGTTGCCAAAGCAATCTCTGCAGTTGTTCTCTTCTGACTTCGGGCAGCGAGAGAAGCTGGGTGTTGTGCCACAGCCTGCAGCTTCACACGATGTCAAGGGAACAGATTAGCTCATCTTTCAGTGACAGACAGGAGCTTGGCCTGTGTTTTTTCACAAACATCACCTTTCCCAAGGGAGAGAGAATTTACACCCTTGTCTGTCTCAAGCAATGTGTGTCAGTTATCAAATGCGAACCCACCGCCTTCCAGTCAGCACCTCTCCAGAATGGCAAGCAGCTGGAGGGAAACGGCACAATAACCCATTGACTATGAGAAAGTTTTCTTGCCACGGGGCAGTGTTACAGGTCTTTCTGAAGCTTAAGGAAAGGTAATTAGAGGTCTTATATAATCTATTCCTGTCACGTCTGGGCTGCAATGGAAAGAGGCCCTCCACAGCTCTAAGACATTTACCACAGTGCTGGAGACTGTTTGAAACATGGAGCATTTCAGCGTTGTCCCCAGTCACGGGCATGGTGGGAAATACCTACGGTACTGGATAACCTCTTCAGCACAATGGCTTTGAAGTTTCTGTATTCCAAATACACATAAAAGCTTACTCAGTTTAATGCCTTTTGTCATCAAAAAAAAGCAAAGAACGTTCGCCTGCATTTGTAATGGAGAAATTACAACATTCCTATTTCAGGCGTGACTATTTTGGTACAGGTACTGACAGAAAAAACCTGAACAGTGTCAGAAGAACATCAGCCTAGATCTATTGTATTAAGCATCTAAAATAACGCTGCAAACCAATGTGAAAAATGGACAAAAGCCAGCGCCACCTCCCAAATCCCTGCCATGATCAAAGCTTGTACAAGTTAGCATAAAAGGAAAAGCTGCCCCAAAATAGGAAGGATTCAACCACATTTAAGAGGGAGTTGACAAATCAATGAATGCAGGGAAGCTAAGAAAAAATATTTTGGAGAAATGGCTTATGAAACACTGAAAGCACTTGATATCTGCCAGGCACAACAGGTTGGGGTGAAGATCAATGTGTTCCCTTAAATATGAAGGCAAAAGGGAAGAGGAACAAACAAACAAACAAAAAAGACGGGAAACAGAGGTAGCAGCTTTCAGTTTCCCCTGCAGAAGCAGCAGTCAGTACTGCTGAAGTGACAGATCCTTCTCGAGAGCTTTTATAAACACTGGAAGCGACCACCTCTTCCCAGGAACTCCAAGCCTTAGCAGACAAGGTAGGGGAAAAAAAGGGGTGGAAAGGGGAGTAATTAGCCAGAATTCATAGATGGGGAACAAAGGGACTAAGTTACTTGTCACACAATACCTTGTGTTTCAAGTACCTAATCCCATAGGCTAGGCAATAAAGACCACCCTTTCTCTTGACAGTGTCTTTTTAATTGCACACAACCCAACAGAGAGGAAGGCTCTGCCACTGAGAAGTATTAATCCTCCTAATTAAGTGGTGTAGCTGAAAAGCAGTTAAGAAAATAAAGGAGGAATGAAATGAAACTAGCTGAATAACATCAGAACTTAACACCACACTTCTTGCTAAATATGACACTTCCATCAGACAGAGGCCCCAGGGGAGAGCAGTGCTAGAGAGAAGTTGCTATTTCTTGAGGACCATTAAAAGCCTGAGAAGCATTTGAAGGAGCACAGGATATAACAGCACCACGGAGCCCCACTGGGGCTGGGTACAGCAAGCGGGAGGTCTGAATTGTTTCCCTTCAGCTCCCACTGTCTCTAATAATTTCAGGCTATTTATTGGGCTTCGCAATTTCAGTAAAGATGACCAAACGTGAAAACTCACCTTAAAATGAGCATCTAAACTGAAGACAAAAGAAAAGTAAATCTGTGACCATTTTGCAAGTGTTTCTCCCTTTGATTCTGCATCTGAGTCTATAAAGGAAGCCACCACCTTTGCAAAGGGGTCAGGCAGTTCTAATGGCATAAGCAGCAGTGGGATGCTCCTGTAATTAAAACACTTTTAAAGCTCCATCATGAGTGTATTCACAGATCAGCAGCTGCACTGGTGTGTCAAAGGTCACGAAGAAGATTCCCCTACCCGAATATGAATAGGTATTTTAACAAGCATGGTCTAGAGATAGTCTTTGGGGCTCCTTCTGCAGCTACCTGGCGCTTGGGGTTTTTTCTCCTAGTAGTAAGCATTTCCCATGCCTTGGCAACAATTGGGTCTGCTTCTCAATGTTAAGTTCACAGTCCCAGGTCATGTACTTCAGTCTTCACTGCACAGTCATCAGACTTCCTGTGCTGGTATTTTGCTTTTTGTTTTTCCTCTTTCCTTTCTTTCAGCCTTGGTTGAAGCTTTACTTGCTCACATTTGCCCTTTTACTGTTCACTTCTTGACCTCTGCAGCAGCTTTTCATTGCTCCTTTTAGACTCTAAGTCTTGCAACATGACTCTGCCCTTAATTTCATTCAGAAATTATTTTACCATTCCCTTAATCTCCCTCCCTTGCTTATGACGATACATACTCCTAGTCATTTTAATATTTTGACCATAAATAAATTTCTAGGGTCTTCCACAGTCGAGCCCTTGAGCTCCTCAGCAACACAACTTCAACTCCCCATTCCCTTAGTGCACCCATCTCTTCTTTTAGAACCAGTTCAGACTTTCTTTTGCTTCTTACATGATATCCCAAGTCACCAAGACAATGAAATGGGTTGGAAACTTTTCATCAGAAAGCATAAAAGCCTTTAAGTCCTCCATTTCCAAATTTGAACAATGGAATAAGAAAAGCCCTGTTGCTTCAAGAGTGTATAGGCAGCGACTCACAAAATTGCAGCAGTGTATGAAGGTCAGAAACGCAGCCAGTCCTCCTCAGCTGGAATTCCTGACACACAGAAGCTATTGTCCATCAGGAATCAGCAGATGAGAGTTACTGAGGATTTCTTCCTCTTTCTGGGTAAACAAGGTCAAACACGACATCCAAGAAAACTCCCAAGTCAGCAAAACAAAAAGTAACTGTGCTCTTCCAGGCCAAATATGGCCATAAGGAAAGAAGGAAAAGGCCTTTTGACCATGTGAAGAGAGAGCTGTCAAAGACAAGTTTTGTTTTATTTTATTGTGATGCTATTTCAGCACAACTTTATTCTCTGCATTTCTAGACAGAAAAAAAAAAGCAACAATAATTGCCAAAGAATTGAAGTTGAACAAACAAAATACCAATCAGCTTCCTGAGAAATGGACTTGAGTTAATGTTAAGAGTTCAGAGGATCAAATAAAGAGTGAGAAAAAGCAGGGGGGAAAAAGTCCTCTCAATTAAACTGTTCTTGAGGATGGACATCTGAGTCCAGTGGTCAAAACGAATGGGAAATACTAAATCACAATACTTCACTTTGAGGCAAAGCTTGGTTTCATCAGTAGCTTGCTAAATTTTACCTTTCAGAATGGATAGTTTTGTTTGAAACTGTATTATAAAATGAAGTCTCAAAAGATTATTCTGCAATTAACAAGTAATTTCTGAAGCAGAAGTTGCACAAGTATCTTGGGCTCTCCCCATCTGAACAGATAAACAGAGAAAGAAGATTCTGTGCTCATTACAACAACTTCAGACTGATATGAGGAGCCAAGATGCTCAGAAGACACATTTTTTCCATAGACAAAAAAAATTCTGTAGCTGAAAAGCTGGTAGAATTGTGTGACATAAGTTACTCCTCAAACACACATTTTAAACAGTAATATTTAGTTTGGATTTTATTTCCTTTTTAATGCTGCTACAAGAACCTGATCTTTGGGAGAGATGGGGTGAACTTTTATTTTTATTCCAGAAAGTCAATTTAATCAGTGAGGCATCCAAATAAAACTGCAGTACAGCACTAGCAAAAGCTTCAAAAGCTCACTAGCAAAAGTAGTCCTGCGCTCCTCCCAGGAGGGCTGACATTGACCTGTTTACAGGATCAAATGCTAATGATGGAAGATTTGCTCAACCTTCTGTCCCTGCCAACAGGGACATAATATATGCTCTATCATGTCTCTACTAGAATTTTAACTGTACTTTCTTTTAAGCAACATAACAATCAGGGATTTCTCCCCTGATGTCTTTTGTTGTGCTTGAGGCCAGCAGACTCACCAGCTTCATCAGGTCCTGGGCTGGAGCCTTATCTATGCCCTCACTGTAGGTTCCAGCCTGGAACTGGATGAGATGCTATGCAATGGAATTAATGAAACCACAATATTCTAGTGGTTTATTGTATCAGCCCTCCAACTGCTCTTATTAGATCTTGTTCTTACTGGAATCTTAAAATGATTTGCAGTATCTCTGCTAATCTTGCAACACCTTGTCAGTTAAGCTGATGCTGCAGTGAATTAACACAACTAGATCTGAATATGTTGAGAACAGGGAATGTTCAGACATCAGATGTGAGCCCAAAGTGGTTGTAGATGAACTATAGAACAAATCCTTTCATTACTGAAATACTAATTTAAACAGAAAATGCAAGTTTTAGGACCTTATCTTCCAAACTTCCTTGATAACCCTGAGAAAAAAAAATCTCTTTCTAAACTTGAGACAAATACATATAATATTTCAGTCTTAATTTAACTGGTAAGACTCTGAAGATGTTGAACTAGCAATTGTTCTCTGCTAGAAAAGCTTCGGATTATCACTACATGAAAGGGAAGCTCACCACATAAGAGTGGTTAAAATAACCATCTCCCAACTGTTATCTCCATGATTTAATGCCTTGGAGCATGTTGGATAAACAGCACCTTGCACAAAGGAGCTTTGCCTACATGTAACAGTTTGTGACAAAACCCTCGCGTACTAACACATGAACCTTTTCTGTCCCCACAGGAGAGGCACAGGAACTATCAGCTTCCTGATAGCAGGAAGAACACATTTTTCATAACCCAAGTTATTATTCCAAACACTGATTTCACACAGTAATATCTACTCATCTCTACTTGTCTTTGTAGGAATTAGGAATCTACTACTACTGAAGTCCTCTGAGATGCTACAGTAAGTATGGCAAGAAGGACAAAGTATCTGCAAGAACCACTGGACAGATTAGAGCAAGCAGGTAAAAAAAACTACTGAAGTGATTTCTCTGGTCACATCTGATGCCTTGTTGCTTTCGCCACCAAGGTCTTCATCACCGTGATGCTGCTAAGCTCTCTTCCAAAGCAACAACCACCAAAGCCGAAAGAGTTCCTAAACTTTTTACCATGCAAAGCAGTAAGTAAAGGTCAGGGCCCTGGACCTGCAATCATGAGTCACTCAGCAACACCTTATTCAACTGATGATCCCCTCTGGGTTAAGTGCAGTTTTTATGGGTCAAGTCACAGCTATATAGAGAAAGACATGGTAATTTATTGTTCTTGAATAGTGTAATCTTAAAAAGCTCTAAGTATGTCTCTCATTAGAGGTGACATTTGAATTTCAGGGGATGGTGGATGAAGTCTGTCTGTTTCCTGGTTTATTTTTATAGCCATTTCCAGTTAGCCGTTGGTTAAATTGGTCTTAAAGTGTTTGATGCATTCTGTATTTAAGCAGAATACTATGTGTTTACCTCAGATGTCATTTCATGTAACACTTTCTGAAAGAAATTCACATATCCCCATTCAGTGTTAATTCTAAACACAAATAGAATATATTAATCAATGACAGAGTCAAAAGAACTCAACAGAAATGAACTAGCTGCATTATGGAATAAGTGACTGCTCCATAACACTCTGCACATAGATGAGCTTTTCTTCCTCCTGACATTCCTCAAAAGTGAACTTTCAGCATGATAGACAGAATGTCAGAGGGTTTCAAATGATTAAAGGCAAGAACAAATCAAAACTCTTTCTCCCCCCTTCAGAAAGATTAATGTAAAGCACCTCGGGATTTATCTACATGAAAGCTTCATATGAAATAATTGTTGTAAAAATACTTGCCAGCATTTGTCAAATGCTGTTCTTTGAATGGTTGACATCTCTATTAAAACCTCTCTCAATTAGTATTCCATTCAGCATTAGTAAATGCTAAGTGTCAAGCAATCACAATATAGTCCCAGCCAACGCAACTAAAAAAGAATCTAATGCAAATTCCAGCAGGCTTCAGATGCAGCTTTAAACACTTCCCTTAGAGCCTAACTTTTTATTTGCTGACAGAGGCTTTTATAGACCTGCTAAACTTTTGAAGCCAGCAAACGATAATCGCCCAGGCAGAGGTTGCATCAGCAGAATAAGCACAGCAACAGTGAATAAGACTCTGTATTTTGAATGAAACTTGAGCACGTTTGCCAACACCAACAGGTACCACACCATTGTTTCATGGGGATTCATCTGCTAGTGTAAGCTGTCCCAGTTCTCTCTGGCAAAAAGGAAAAGCTGCTTTCAAATTTCACCTACATCAGCACCAGGGAGAAATAGCACCACAAAAACAGAATTAGTTCCAGTTTATATCAAGATTACTGAGGTTGAAGCCCTTGAAATTTCAATTTTCCAGTCAGTGAAATGAAGACAGTAAATAATACTTGCCTAATAAGAGGGAATTGGGCTGACACACTAACATTTGCTCGCTGTTCAAAACCTTCTAGCTCAAATAATTCACATGTTCTAAATTTGCTTCAAGTCTATCCTGTGCCTAATGCCAGTGATTTCAATCAGCTTACACCAAAAGATGTTTGGTCAGCCTTTTTTCACCTCAAGCACATTATATTTTCTGCTGCTGTGGCCAAATGCAACACAGATGGGTTTCCGTGGCCAGCAGCCAGATCCAGGTCTTCTCACCTGGCAGCAAACCCCCGTGCCAGTGCAATTCTCCGTAGCCTGAATGTATCTTCAGCGTGAAAAAACAAGAAACCACACAGAAAACAAGCTACATTTCGTTTCCCTTTCCATTTGCCAGCCTCCAGGAGCAAAGAATTTTTGCTTCAGGCTTTTTAATTAAAGCTTCCCTTCTACAGCTGCTCTGTGTTAGCATTGGACCCATTCTTTGGCTTGCAACACACCTAGAGAGCCAAGAAGCACCAACATGAAACCCAGGAATGTGTCAAGCTAGAAAGGGTGAGAAAGGCAGTGGCTGCTGAGACTCGGGTCAAAGCAGACGAAAGTGTTGGGGTGTATTCCCCACCATCACCACATACCAACAGTCAGGAAATAGATTTGAGAATTTATGAAGATTAAGAAAAAATCCCTACATGACTTCAGTTACGGAACAAAACCATATTCCAAAAGGTAGTTTTCTCTGTGAAAACTGTAGTCTGGAAAACCACAGGCTGCTGCCGAAACCCCCCGTCATGTCTCAGTTTATCACTGCAAAATTCTACATACGCTTCTGCTTTACTTGCACTCGTGTGCATTACCAAAACACTTGGTCATGGTGTTGAGCTACCAGGTGTCTATGCTCTGGTTGGCCTCGAATGAGCTCCCAGCTCTGCATAACCCTCCTGGCTGAGCAGTTCTGGTGTGTTCAGGATGGGTAATACCTAAGCCAAGTCTGACGGGATGCACTAACAGCTGCCTGTTAAGAGAAAGAGGTAGTGCGCTCTCCTCTACAGCTTCTTCACAAAAACAACATCTCAAAGATGTAACTACACAGTTATAGGCTGTTGTCCTGCTGGTTTGGAGGTGTGCTTCATGAGCTTGTCTATAAAACCATTATGAGTTAAGACATCTACAGAAGCTGCAGTAACAGGGAGCAGTCAATAGCAGTGTGGTATCTGCATTCAACAGGTTGCCAGCTGAAACAAGTAGCCATGTTTAGTTTCTTTCTCCATTAAATGGGAAAGCAAGCCCATTACAATGTTTTATTGCAGTTTTATGAAGAAAGGGACATGTGTTGGGGATTAACATTGACAAAAGAGAACTAAAACCTCCTAATTTTGGAACAGAGTGTCCTGGAATGCAAAAGAACATTTAGACAAAATCAAGATTAATTTTCACAGCAACTACTTCCCGTTTTCTGCCAAAGACAACAAAAAGAAAAGAGCAGACAATGAAAACTAAGGTGAAGCTCACAATCTCCGAACAAAATAGGGGCATGGATGATACCTAAAAGTGAATTACAACCTTTTGGCTAAGTTGTTACACTGAAGAGGCCACACATGAAGCAACCACATGAAAGCTGGGGCTGCAGTGCTGCAGGAAGCAGATGCATCGAGAGGGTGAGACATGGAGGAGGGCTGGAACTTTTCAGACACAAAAATGCTGAGCATCAAGCTGCCTCTGCAGCTGGGCCTGGTGAACTCCAAAACAATATATGGTCCTGTTTGTAGTACCAGATCCTTAATAAATTGGTAAGAACAGAAAAAAAGTAAAGCATAATTAGGATAATTAACAGAATTATGACAAACTCTAGTTGATTGTCAAGACATACACTGCTTAGTGGAAGGCACTGATTCCTCAGCACTAAGACACGTCTGCATTTCAACCCAGGTGGTCTTACTTTGCCCAAGGCCACTGAACTGGGGAGTTTTACCACAAAATGCTACAAGAATTTGTCTTAATAGCAAGCTCAAGTCCCCCTGGCCCAAACCAAAACAGCTCTACATATCCCAGTCCCTTTTTTCCTACAAAAGCCCTTGTTTTTTCCCATTCAATGCAAAAGCTTCAAAGAAAGGGATGGACTCAGGAGTACAAAGAATATTCAGAGCTATAATGAGAAGTTTTGACACAGGGCCAGTATTTTTTGAAGGGGTTTAAATTTCTCATGGCCTAATTCAGAAATGAGCCAGTGAGTACTGGGTTAGGAACAACTTACTCATCAACTGTCTACACACAGCTCTTTCACCAGCCACTGTAGCCTAGTTTAATTCAACAGAGGACAAGATCTGCACATCAGTCCATGCACATACTAACCTACTGTACTTTAGAAACTGTCCCCAGAGGTTGACTTGCTTAAAACAACATCTAATGCCCTGAAAAATGCTCATCCTTCCACCTACCTCCCTCCCCCATAACTTGCACAAGGATCCAAAACAAATCAACGCACAAGTCTCCTGCATCTGCTTCCAGCGCGCAACCGCTGACAGGGACAAGGCTTCGCCAGGGGAAAAACGGACAACCAGGCTTCACCAGCCATGAGACAACTTCATGTTGAGAACTTCACTGCGAACGCGGCATCCGCAAACCCTGCCCCGAGCAGCGGGGGCTGCGCTGGGCCCGCGGCAGCGGCTCCGCAAAGGCTGTGGGGCTGGGAGCGGCGGGAGCTGTCCCCTCCCCGCGGTGCTGAACGGGGAGCGCGACCGAGCGGAGCCAGGAAAGCAACCCTGAGAGAATCACCTCGGCTGCTTTTGGTTGGAAAAGCCTTTGAAAGATCAGAGTCTAACCATCCATCCAGGGCTGCCAGAGCACCACTAAACCACGTCCCTCAGCACCACATCTCCACGGCTTGGAAACCCCTCCAGGGATCACAGGGACTCGACCACTGCCCTGGGCAGCCTGGGACAGCCCTGGACAACCCATTTCCAGGAAGAAATATCTCCTCATGTCCCATCTAAACCTCCCCTGGTGCAACTTGAGGGCGGTGTTTTTTGTCCTGTCGCTTGTTCCTTGGGAGCAGAGCCCGCCCCTCCCTGGCTCCAACCTCCTGTCAGGAGGTGTTGAGAACCAGAAGGTCTCCCCTGAGCTTCCTTTGCTCAAGGCTGAACTAGCCCAGGTCCCTCTGCTGCTCCTCATCACACTGGTGCTCTAGGCCCTTCCCCAGCTTCCTTGTTTTCCTCTGGACACACTTCAGCAGCTCAATTCCATTGCAGCGAGAGGCCCAAAATTGAACCCAGTGTTCAAGGCGCAGCGTCACCAGTGCCAAGTAAAAGGGCACGAGCCCTTATCCTCTTTGCCATACTATTTCTGGTAAAAACAAAGGTGTCATTGGTGGTCTTGGCCACATGCACATGTACTGGCTCATTCAGCCAGAAACATGGACAGTGAGGAAGCAGTGACTCCCACTTGTTCACCTGCAATACAGAGTCACCTCCCGAGTTGGTAGAGCCTGGTGTCCACTTCACTTGTCACATTGTAAAACTAGCTGTAGTTTAAGCATGTAGTTCCACATAAAGCAAGATGCTGAGATGAGAAGATAGTTATTTTCTTTCCTGTCATATATAGAACAGATTCATAGGAATCATCACCAGAGGAAAACTACACATCAGAAGCTTCCTCTGAATCTTAAATTAAGTGCATCTCAAACTCCCATCTTTCCCCAGTCCTGCCCATTTTGAGAGCAGAGAACCAGTCGCATCATCAGCATGTACTTTTGGTGTGAAAATTATCTATGTCAACCTTTACAGGTGACTCTTCAGATGAAGCCTTAAGGGCCATATTAGCATCAGTACAGGAATGAAACAGTCTATTTGTCTTCAAACATCTTTAACATGACAAAAGCAGCAACTAGAATGAGTCCAGCCATGTTTTCAACTGTGGTTCACACCACAACACTAGGAGTGGAAAGCAGGGATACGCTAAACAATTGAATGGTCTTCATTCATTTTGTCACAAATATCTAGAGTTCAGTGAAAACAAGGATTTGTATTAGTTTGTCCTAAAACCTTAAGTATTTTCATTCCAGGTTGGGACAAATATTTCAAGTTTTGCTCTACAGTTAGAACACACGGGACTAAACATGAGAAAAAACCAAAAAAATTTGGAAAAAAATTAAGCAAAGAAAGTTATAAAAGGGACTTACATTCACTACACTGAAAGCACCAAGAGGCTGACCAAGCACAAACACTTAAGACACTGCAGCAACCGTAAGTTTAAGAAAAAGATTAATTCTAACTGTTCATGGAAAATTCACATCTGCTGACAGTGATAAAAATAGAAAAGCAAGAAACAGCTCGTTCTTAAGTTTTTACTGTTTGCCAGCCAAACCCTCTGTAGTTTAAATAACTTCTCCCAACTCTACTGTTAAGCTGGATTGTATATGTTTTTATATCAAGTACTAAAAGCCTGTTTTCAACATGATTTAACTTAACCAGCTGAGTATATGCACAAGCCTATGTGCACTGCTGAGAGGATTCTGTGCTTGTGGCCTCTTCGGCTGAGAAGAGCCGTAACCAAGACATCACACAGTTCCATCAACCTAAGAGAACAGAATCCCCTTTTTCTTCTTCCTGTACCTCATGGTTCTTTAGCACCACTTCCAGGAACTTTAAACACAGTGAGTACTTCTTGAAAGACAGCAACTCCTTCAGCGACATAAGCCACAGAAAGCAGAATCTCTGAAGAAGCAGAATAGGTGTTCTAATCATTTTTCTCCTCTCCAAAGAGACCAGACCTTGATCTCCTGCTGCAGGAACCCCATGCTAGGAATTGTGATGATCTGTTATCTGTGCACTTTTTTTTTTAATTCTTTCTCCAGCAATTTTATCTTCTCATTGCTGTACTACCTGAACACCTGTCTCCACAGAAATCATCCCTACAATCTAGGAAAGAAAAGGGGGGGAGGGGGCAACAGAAACATTTCCCAGCATCACACAGGACTTGCCAGGAGCACTTCAAGGAAACAATAATTTTATGAAGAACTATTGAGATGCCAGACTCACAGAGATAAGGAAGATAATTCTTAATGTTAATCAAGCTCACCAGACCTCAGACAATCCCACACACTTCAAATGGTTGAGAATTCTTGCAGCAAAGAATACAGAGATATGAGTGTCAGGCAATGATTTGAGTAGGCTGGGAGGTCGGAACTGTAGATGCTGTGAAGAAAAAAGCCCCATTGATGGTGGGTTTGTACACTGAGTCAACAGGATGATTTTTATCCACACGTGCCACTGACTCAACTGGCATTTTTTATCAAGTCAGTTTATCTGTGCTTTAGTCTCCCATTTGTAAAATAGAACCAAGACCTTTCATTAATCATCTTGTCTGAAGACCTGCAGTTTTTACTGGAGTCTTCAGTTATCCCTGGCTGCACTTGATCTTATCCCATTTGACTGCACCTACGAGCATGACACATCCAAGACTGAACACAAACACTGTGCTTTCAGTGTGGTTATCCAGGTTACTTCAGATTATCTTCAGCAGCACATCTGAGTGTCCCAAAATGTTTGCTTGAGAAAAACTTAACATCTTACTCATGCACAAACCAGCACTTGACCCTCTCTTAAATGGTCACTAGAGGCACTTGCTACTACTGGCTGAGCCTGGCTTTTTGCACTGCAACAAATGGGATTTGCAGTTATCCCTATGAGTCTTTGCCACAAAGAAATCTTCTATTTGAAGAATTTTTCCCCTGTATCTTTATTTTCCTTCATAGCACGAGTAGTAGCTACCTACTCAGACACTACCTAAAGTTTCTCTACTATTTTCTATTAGGCTTTCGAATAGCTCTCAGATGTTCCCCCATCAACACATTTTAATTTCTATAAATAATCACCCTCATGCTAGTTTGTTTTTCTATGATACTTTAATTACTTAACAGATCGTCTGGCAAGTTCCTAGGCCATATCCTGGGTGTGCTACCCCACCGCAAGAATCTAGAAAGCCAACAATAATAATTCTTTTCCACAGGAAACATATCAAGTGGAAACCAAACCACTTATTTTCTTATAAGCATCAATAGCTTCTCCCCCAGAAGTGAGAAGTTCCATGGGACTTGATCTACACCACCACAAATCACTCCATTTATTCCAATTGAGTTTTGACTGAGAGAATTAAACCTTTAAAGATAATATTTGTGGTCATAACCACAAGCGCTGAGACCTCACACAAAGTTGTTCTGACTTGCTTTGAAGAAGTGTCCTCAGAGTAACACCCAACTTGGGCAGTATTTACACTGCTCAGACAACAAGAGTTCCATTTGCCATAGAGGCTGTAAAACAGCCAAACACTGCCTGTTAAAAACTATGAGCAGCTTGAAATTGGGTGATTTTTACAGGCCTTGAAAGCTTTGGGACATCTAGAGGTGGCCAGATAAATAACCTGGTGGTAGAAAAAGCTATAAGTAACTACTCCTGGGGGTTTTGGTTTGGTACTGGGGGTTCTGTGGTTTTTCTTTGTTGTTTCATTTGTTTGAGGATTTGGTCAGTTGGTTGATTGGCTGTTGGGGCTTTTGGGGCATGTTTATTTTTGGGGCTTTGTTTGGTTTTCATTGGTTTGTGGGGTTTTGGGGGTACAGGGGAGGGTGTTCTCTTCCTTGAGAGAAAGTATACAGTGATTTAAGAAATGTGTCTATTTTCAAGGTGAAAAATGGAGCCCAAAGTCACAAGCAAAGATTCTGAATACAGTTCAATAGAATTTCATCCTTTTCATCTCAACATCTTACAGATATATGAAAGATTTCTTTAAGGCAAGTCAACACAACTCAAAGTCACTCTACAGAGGAAAGAACCCCTGGGAGCTTTAGCAGGTACATAACTGTTAGAAAATTCTTCTCCATTCATGACTGTACAAAATGGATAAGAGATCCCACTGCACATTTTGTCTAGCTTTTAAACCCAGAGAAATCAGACAACCATGAGGTCCTACACACATCCCCTTTTCAGTAATGTTCAGTAGAGAAAAGTCTCTCAAGTGTTTTAGCATGGAAAAGGGAGCCAGTGAACTGGCTGAATAGAGTTCCATATATTAAGCACATGCTGCAACAAAATACAGATTCCAAATGACCTTGTAACTTATGCATCAAGAAATAAGATGAGAAAAACAACCAATACAAGGAGGGTCTCTCCCATAAGATGCCTATAAGAGGCTTAGCCAGAGCCTGCTTAAATGAGAAGTCTTTTCCTCAGCTTCAGGAGGCTTTGGGCCAGATACCATATGACATGTCCTATAGCTGGAGCAAAATACAGAAACTAGGGGGGGGGAAATAATAAAACCAGCAAAACCACTGCTTAAAATCCAACACAGAGGTATGGCTCCTCCCCACATGTCACTGAAATACCTTGTGCAGTTTCCTGCATTAAGAAGGCCCTCAAATCAATGCTGCGTGCCAAGAAATAAAATACAAAGAATTATCCCATATATTTCTCTGAAAACCCAGGTCAAAGTGAATTATCAATGTCCAAATACTGAAACTCCTCTTGAAGACTCTAAAATAGCACCAAAACAGACTGGCTCCCAACTGTATCAGCACATTTTTTACCCAACATTATTGATACAACCATTCGAACATGCAGCATAAGCACTATCAGAATACACATATACCAAGCTGCCCACCTATGTTATTCCCATGTCAAATGCTTTTAATACTACAAGGACCCAGTCACCTGGCCAGCCCTTGCAAATATCTACATTGACCTACAGAGGAAGACTTGAATGTGTCCCGACACGGCAGTCTTTGTTATAAATAAGGATTGTTGTGTGTTCAACTACACTAGGTGGAATGGAAATTAGGGTCTCGCTTAGCTTTACAAATATGTGCAGCTTGGCTTTAAAAAGCTGTGCAGATTAATACCTCAAATTAAAAAAGTAAACCTCAGTGATTCCCCCCCAATGGAGTTGGAGTCCAGAGAAATAAAAGCTTGAAACCAGTTCACCCAGTTATATACTTTGGACAAAATTCTAAGCTTCTAGATCTGGACATTTAATAACTTGAGCTGCCAGAGGCCTTGCAGACAAACAGCCTTGCTCTCTTGGACATTCTCATCTGGCACACCCCACACACTGCCTTAGGTCCTGTGCAGGCACACAGGAACTCTCCCAGGACATCAGCACGTGCATTAGCAGGTAGCCCATTCCTTCAAGCTAATGTTTGCCAGCATGCAGATATTCCAGAAGTGAATAGTTTCTATACAGAAAGGCAAGAGTTAAAATTAAAGGCCTAATTCAGCAAGACTATTAAACATGTGTCTAATTTAAGCATGCAAGGAATTTAACTGAAAGCTGGGAATGTGCAGGACTAGAGCAGTGATCATCACCCTCTACTCAGCACTGGGGAAGTTGCACCTCAAATCCTGGGGGCAGTTCTAGGCCCCTCACTCTAAAGAGGGCACTGAAGGGCTGGAGTATAGGCAGAGAGGAACAGAGCTGGGGAAGGGTCTAAAGCACCAGTCTGGTGAGGAGCAGCTGAGGGACCTGGGGTTGTTGAGCCTGAAGAAGAGGAGGCTCAGGGGAGACCTTCTGAAAGCTCCCTGGCAGGAGGTTGGAGCTGAGAGGTTTGGGCTCTGCTCCCAAGGAAGAAGCGACAGGACAAGAGGAAACAGCCTCAAGTTGCACAGGGGGAGGTTTAAGTTGGACATGAGGAACAACTTCTTGGAAATGGGTTGTCCAGGGCAGTGGTGGAGTCCCTGTGATCCCTGGAGGGGTTTCAAAGCTGTGGAGATGGTGTGCTGAGGGACATGGGTTAGTGGTGCCTGGGCAGTGCTGGGTTAACTGCTGGACTCCGTCTCTTTCAAACAAAATGATTCTATGATTTTTAAGTCTGAATCTTGAGGATTTGCTTACAAAAATGAACCCCTGTGCTAAAGCACTTTCAGCATCTGAGAGTTTCCTAATTCTACTTAAATGAAACGGTTTAAACACACAGACAGGGGATCTAACCTGCTAGACAGAACAAACAGAGGACTTATTTTTTTGCTGCTTTTCCCTTTCAGTCTGTAGCCATACAGAGTTAGTTGTGACTGCTTTTTATGCAGCTCTTCAAGAATAAACATGATTTTAGAGAAATTGTGTGGAATCAGTTTATTCAATACATACCAGCTTCCTCAGAAGACATCATTTTACTGCTTGGAACAGTGGTAACACCTGATATGAAAACTGCCTTAGACAAAAGGTAATTTACAGATGAAATGTAAGTTTAAAGATGAAATTTCAAGAGTCACTACAGTGTCCATTAATGAACTCAGAAATCCTGACTTTAGGTATAGAAGTAGTCTGGGGCTGCCACTGTAATTAGCAATAGCATTCCTGATAAATAATGTAATTAGCTCCAAAAAGAATCACAGTCATTAATTTCACCCTTTACCTTAAGGTATATAGCAGCAAAAGCACGTAGAAAGCTGGGTGTTCTACAGCTCCAAAGCAAAGGTGAAAGTCCACTGCAATAAACTACACCACCAGGTCTGGGATTTTTAACTACACTGAAGTCGAGACATCGTGGAATCCAGTTGGAGCCATTCCAAACTCTCTGCTCCATCACTCAAGCCTCTAATCAGAACCAGTCGAGGGGAATCTGACTGCACAGCTCTGACTCAAACCCTTGGCATGCACAGAATAAACAGAGAGTAGCAAATTATTAATTTAAAAAGCAACCCTTCAACAGAGGTGATACCTTAACAAATACAAGGAGATTTCAGAGAGATGTGTGTGTGTAAATTCCCCCGTTGCTAAGGAAAGGAGACATTATATACGCCACACGGGAAAGCTCCAGGGCTCAGCACACCTATTTCTTTCCCCACCTTCCCCTCCCTCTTTCTTTCTACTAATTGTCCAACTATGTATGTCTGAGGCAAGAGCTTGTCACAGTTTTCCACGCACAAAGCCAAGCTCAGTAGCAATACATATGCAGTATCTGGACTATTACAGCAAAATCTGAAGGCAAGAACACAAATTCAGAAATGGAAACTAACATTTTGACATAGGCCTTGCCTGGGATATATATTTTTTCAACAACAGGTTTGTTCTTCTCCTCAGTTGCATTTACTGCAGGATGCTCAGAGCTCAAGCTGAAAGGGGAATCTGTTGGCAAATGCGCTGCAGAACTTCCACGTACACAGCAGTGTGTGAAGTGCCCTTGTTACTCATGAGCTACTGACAGAAGGTGCTCTTTAAAGCTGGCTGTCCCAAACCAGCCCTGAGCTAGTAACAGAAAGCAAAGAAGTGCAATTGGAAGTGAAATCAGTTCCCTGATGGAACAGCTCAACACCAAACTCCTCCATTCTCTCTACCTCCAGCAATAACTCCTGTGATTACTACATCACAACAGGGTCAGATCCAAACCAAATTTTGAATTCCACTTGGCTTTCCCACAACCCTCCTGACTGCTGCAAAGTGCTATTCCCCCCAACACCTACGTGCTGCTCCACTGTGTCCAGCAGCTGCAGATCTTCAGAGCAGCACATGTTCTTCCTCAGCAACCTGAGGTTCCACCCTCCCCTTGGCAGGGCCTGAAGGGACACTGCACACCTTCTTACTGAGGTGTATTAGCAGTGTGTTTACCTCCACTTGACGAGCTCATCAGACAGACAGTGCACACACAAATAAAAGCATAAGCTCTTTTGGAATTCTACACTTTCCATCGTCCAGGACTGGCAAGAGGTGAAGTCACTTTGTGCTCCTTATCCCCAAAGGAACATGGCTGAAAAATCATAAGACTGGAAAGAAAAATCAAGTCTCACCATCTCACCTAATTACATGAAGTCAAGTTCTAAGACTTCAGAACAGGAAATCAGGTTTCCAAAATTGTGGGACTTAAAAGTGAGTATTGAGAGCTGACAGTGCTGTATCTATTTCTTTGTCGCTATGGAGCGCTGCACTTCATCTCGATGCCTGGCATGGAAACCCTTAAGCCACGATGAATTCTGTTGCTATGGCATACACACATGTGTAGGTACAAAGCACTTACTCTTCTGGCAGGCTGGAAAATACAGGACAATGGGGGAATCTTTCTGTATGAGTCACTACACAAGCTGCTTAGAACCTTCCAGGGCGGTCTGGATATTATTCTAGCTTTTAATGTATCTCAGTAAGGACTGTAGGGTTTGGGGTAATCTTAATGATTCTCTTTCCCTTGGCAGTCTTCCACCTTTGTGAGGTAAAGGCTGAGGCTTTCAAGAGCAATAGGGAAAGACAGATTAAGTTATTCAGAATAACTCCTTAACTTCCTCCATTTCTTCCCCTCTTGGCTCTCAATTTCTTTCCCCACCATTTCCTCAAAATGCACTTTAATTACCTCATTGTTGCCAAACAGAACCACAAAATCTCTACTGACTAGTCTTCCACAATAAAAAGCAAACATGCACACATCTAAATACATGCACACCATAATGACCCCTTGAAATCTAGAGCTTAGATTGATTTAAGACATTCTAAATATAGCACAAGCTGTGGCTGCAAACCCCATGAGTTTTTTTTCTTTCCAATCTAGGAAATAAAGCTTTCATCAGCCTGGAACTCCAGTTCTATTAAAACAAGGGAGTGCCTTTCACTTAATGTAAGCACTAATGCCTCAGGTGGTGCTGAGCAGTGAAGGTTCAGCCCAGACACAGATGAAGACTTCAAAGAAAATCCACGGCTTTATTAATAGGAGGGAATCTGGAGGGCTTTTGAGCCTACTGGTGATGGTTTTACATGAAGATGCTGGTCTATTAACTGAGATGGAAAGGTCAAGGACACCCCATCCAACCACTCTTTAAAGAGAAGACATCTCCTCTGGCTATGGGATGACCAGAGTAAGCAGAAGGGAGAGAACATTTTGGACTCTATCTTAATGGTCTTTTCCAACCTCAGTGACTGTACAGCATTCAACCTACAGGAGCTCATTCTGCCACTGCTGTAAGAATACATGAGGGCAGACTAAGCTAACACCATATTAGGAACCTTATTGAAGGGGAGGTCTGATGACAACTTAAAACAGTTTTTGCCTGACGAATTGCCCCAGTAGGTCACTGAAGTTTCTTGTACGTTCCACCTCTCCTGTCTAGGCTAGAGGTACATTGTGACAAGGACTGTCTCATTACACTGTCCTCAAAATACATCTAAAAGCAGAGACTGTCATACAGGGTTGATAAGACAGATGAAAGAAAATTTTAAGTATACATGATTGATCTGTTCCACTTCACTACCTTTTATCAACTTCCTAAGCAAGAGAAAGTGCAGCCAACTGAGTCATCAATCTATTGTTCAGGAAGAGCTTCTAAGGAACAGAAAAGATCATTGGGCTACTGAAGATACAGAAGCAAAATAAGAGTGGGCCGAGTTTAAGGTGACTATCAGAGAAAAATAAGGCTTTCAGCACAAGGACAGTGCACAGAAAGTTAATGGTCAGTGACATTTCAGCCTTTGAATGCACCCCGTAACTGAAGTTTTCATGGCTTCTCTGTCTCAGTTTGCAACTGATCCTGAAGGGCCCCACACACCTCATCTTCTACACTGAACTGAAACGGGGAACAAGTGCCAACCTAAAATTCTCCTCTAAAGCATTAAGCTCCAATTAGCATGACTTGAGGTCTAGTAAATCAATAGTTAGAAACAAAGGAGAAGTGCAATGATATTTGCACCCCCAAATGGGGTGTCAACTAAGCCTCAGACAGCAAGTGGCTTCTGCAGTCACTCTGAGAAGGCTGACATGAAAAAAAAATGAAGTCTGAGCACCACACCACTTCCCAGTAAAAGCAATCATAAAACCATAGAAATGTCTGGGTTGGAAGGGACCTCGAGGTCATCTGGTCCAACCCCCCTGCTGAGAACAGAGACACCTTCAAC
>JANIJG010020722.1:0-23027 GCA_024611175.1 Megaceryle torquata
CCTTTTTTTATCCCCCTTACACTGAAGTAATATTTTTCAGGCTTTCTTAAAATAATAAAATCCTGAAACTTGAATAATATTCTGCAAACTTTAATTCTATTGTTTTCTAATAATGTATAAACTCTGACTGTACATACCTTACTGTAATGCAGAAATCACTTAGCAAAGAATGAAGACAATTCTTAGTATGAGTTTAGTATGAGAAGGAAAGATCATTTTTGTAAAAGGTTTAAAAACAGAGCTCTCCTTCAAGCTCATGGAAATGATATGTAAGATTTAGAGCATTTTACAAAGCCAGAGAATGAAGAAGTATGAGACATCTTTTAGATACAGTAAGCACATTGCAAACATCCCTTGACCATTATATATGCTGGTAGATGGAAGAATTTACTGAAAATGCTGTTTAAAATGTGAGCAGCACACCTGTATAAAAACCTGTTAAAAGAACTAGCAGATGTGCTATGAAGAATGGTGTCTGGATCAAACTTCTTGCTTCTGAACATAACACAGTCAAATACATCTGGCTTGATCAAATCCTGATATATGTTTTAATCTCAGTAAGAAAATGAATGCAGTGATGTGCAAAATGAGCATACGAGTATCAATAAGACTTTTGTGAGCTCAGGTTTTTTTTCTGATGAAGGTTATCGCAAACACAACAGGAAAGAATCTGCCAGAGTTGTGCCAAAATCAGATACTAGTGTAGATTGTGGGGAGGATGAAGAGGGGAAAAATGTTGACATAAGAAACCCAAACATCTTTAAGGAAATGCTTTTGGAAATGGTAACTTGATCAGAAATAGGTGCTCAGAGGCAGTGCTGTTAACAGGCCTGTGGAAGGACTTACGTGGAGACAATTGGAGCCAGATTGAAGCAGTTATGTGAAATACAGGCCTGGAGACCTTGCGGGTGTAGTCTGGGCTATTTCAGAAGAAATCACAAGATATAGGTCTGACCTGGATGGATGGCTCCAGAAATCATTCATAGATTCTATTTAAAACAGGATTGAAATGTACATGCTATTTTTTTTTTTCTTCTGTAACATCCCAAAGTGCGAAGGCAATCTACATTTTCAGAGCAACTAAAACTACTTGATTTCCCTCTTGGTTATGCAGACTACTTTTTTCACAGTGGTTAAATAAGCAGGTTTTTGGTTTGGAAATATTTATAACAGTATAAATGTTGTAGGGTTGTTTTTTTTTTTTTCCAATTCTTCTGAATGCTTTTTGTTTACTTATTTCTTTTTGAAGGTACTTTTTATATGGAATAATAATAATAATAAAAAAGGAGTTTGTTCAACACGTTTTGACATGTTTGAATAAATCTTTGTAATATCTTGTATGAATATGCATATTCTAAGCTACCTGAAGCTTTTCACCCTACAAATAAAATATAAGGAAGGGATTAAGTTAGATGGCAGTCATGTAGATAAACAGAAAAGAAGATTTCTAAACCTATTCTGAAAACTCCAGCTATAACTGAATAAACTCTTTCTTAAAGTTTAAGTACTTTTAGACAATTTTTCTATTCATTTTCATAATACTTAGTCAGACGTATATATGAGTGCTTAATAAATTAAATAGTGTATAAAGTATGTAAATGAGACACTTTTTTTTTTATCATGATCTTTATTTAAACCTTCCTATCCAAAGAGAACTACTAAAATAGGTCACAATATAAAAATAGAATAGTAAACAACCTAAGGACTAGATTCTCTTTACAGACTTAATGGTATAGATTCACCCTAACTCCATGGATTTAAATGGTTTAACTCAGATTAAACTGTGTTGTTCAATGTGCATGTACTGCAGATGAGATATTAACTATTCCAAAGTCCTAACACCAAGGGCCAGTATTTAGCTGATGAAAAATGAGAAAGTGGAAGGCAATGCCTACCTTCTCTTGTTCCACCTGCAAATTTCTGCTTGAATCTTGTACTGCAGGAGTGTCTGACCTTTCAAGCAGACAAATGCTAAGTCTCACAAGGAGGTACACGGAAGACATACATCTTCAGCCTTCTTCTGACTGATTACAAAAACTGTACCTGTCACAGAGCTGCAGCCATCCCCTATCCCGTGATTGGCACACAGCCTCCGTATTCTCTTTCAACATATATGCTAGTTTAGTTATGTGGGTGGATGAACACTTACTGTGCATGTTGGCGATGCTGAGACTTGTGTCACATAGAAGCCTGGACATACTCTAGGGGTTGATGAGTTCTTGGGAAAGTCTGTGTGTGCCAGAGCAGTTTAAATTACTTATGTTTTGCTTTTCTGATTATGTCTCAGGTGTCCCTGAGGACTGACTCATTTAATATATGAAATGTACAGAAGGGGTCAATTAAAAAGGCCATTGTAGAAGGTAACGTGCTTGGACTGAGCTGATCCAAAGGATGATGTGCCACATATACTCTCTGTCTCTGTTAGGCAGCTCTGCCCTTGGGCATAACCCTTCTGGAGCTCTTATTTGTTAATCAAACTCTACTTCTTCCCTAGTAGCCCAATTATGAAATAAAAAATAAAAAAAAAAAAAAAAAGAAAAAAGGTTTTTTCTGTGGTTTTCTTTTTTGCTTTTGTTTTTGTTTTTTTTTTTTGCAACTAATGCCTTTTTCCAGGTGCAGTGTAAGTTTGATTATTTTTTAAGACATTTATTAATTATAAGGAGCAAAAAACTAAGCCAAAGGTTTCAGTTTTAGTGATATTTGACACCTGGAGAAATGCCAAAGTTAGCAACTGCAAAACAGAGGCAGTTCTGAATACAAGTTTAAAACAAAAAATTGATTTTTTCAAAAGATCTTTCGAAAATCATTTGGCTTGGGCAGCTGAAGTAAAATATTATTGTCCCATCATCTTTGCCAAAATATAGTCTAGAATTTAGATATCTTTTCTCCCTAGAAAATTCAGATTCTTAGGACTTTTTACATTTAGTTGGCCTGGAAATTAGGAAAAGAGGTCCAGTACTTAATTAATCTAACTTCTTCAAAAACCAGCCTGGCTACAGAGCCTTATGAGCAACTACAAGAGACAGCATAGGTTTTTCTCCCACCAAGGATGCACACTGCTGCAGTGTGCAGTTATTAAGCTTCAACACACATCACATACATAATGATACAATTTTCAATCATAGTTTTATACAATATCACAGAACTTAATGCAGTTGTATTAATATGTAGCAGCTAAGAATCAAGCACATCGCCCACCTCTTAAATTCTTTAAGTACTGCTGAAGAATTCCCCATATAGTTTGTCATCAGCACTAGCATTAATGCAAGTAGGTAAGTTGGAATGAATAATGAAACCTTCCTAATGCTAATTCCATAGCTCATGAGGAGGCAAAGTAGTAACAGATGCATGTTGGACTAAGCAAAGCATTCAGGATATGTCTAAGCAGAAAAGTGAAAACATTGCACAAGAAATACCTAAATGTCTGAAATATTTTTATGACAAGAAGGGGAGTACTGAAGAATGTGATAATTCAGATAAGCTGCTTGCCTTTTTCTTTTTTTTTTTTTTCTTTTCTCTGCTAAAAAGAATCTCCCTGGTGTCTGCCTTCATTTATTCTTGTATTCTCCAAGCTTGTGTTTTTTTACAATGTCTCTGTTGCTGTGAAACTTGTTGATTGAAATTCTCAATTTGTAGGTCTTCTTGAACATGTTTATTCAGGGGATGGGACTTGCAGAAAACAATACACTTGTATGAGGCAATCCATCACATCAGCCTTCATTATCATTTTTACATTAGCTAACTGGGATACTTTTTGGCAATTGCTGTAGTTCCCGTGCTTCCACAAAATGGCCTTGATTGTAGTGTGCTAATCTTTGATGCTATATTGGCTTTAGCGTTACCATGATGTCTGAATTAGATGAATATCCGATGTGCCACAACTGTATTTTTTCTTCACTAATACAAGGGAATGTTTAGAGCACAGAAGCTGATGTCTTTCTTCATGTGAGTATACAATACAACAGATTTTTTTGTGTGTTTTGTGTTGTTTTTTTTTCTCAGTGTATTTTTTTTTAAATTAAAATAACTGTTATCTATTTCAAGCTCATAAGTTTATGCAGATGGCATAGCTTACTGAATTGGTCTTCAAAGGAGGATGCAGAGTGTCTGAGTTAGTTTCAGATTTTCCACAGCTGGATGATGTGTCTGTCCATTCCCCCCCCGTATTTAACAAGTATTTAAATCTATTATTAGTAATTTTTCTTACACAGAAACTAATTAACATCTTGGGAATGGTTTGCTTGCATTGTCTTGATATTTATTTGAAGTAACTAGATTCTGTAAGAACAGTTCTTTTTGTCTGTAGGTTGTCAGGTAGAACCCTCTAGCACTTTAATTAACAACATCAAGTTAATTTATATAGTAAAAGATTAAACAAATTTGTTTTGAAGTCTTTGAAGGTAATAGGAAGAAAGATCTGTGCTGAAGGTAAAAACAAAACAAACCTAATTCAAATAATTAATTTTAGAATACTGAATTACTTTTTTAGTGGTACTATTCCGTATTTGAAATTCTCTTACCTTTAATTATATTCCTTTGGTTTAATTTTTGTCATGTACATACTAGCACTCTGTGTTGGTTTACTGCAAAATATATCTAGATCTTCACAAATACACTCCTGGTGAAACTTGTATTTATTGGTCCTTGTTCTCTATACCACTGTTGACTTTGACTGGATGTTACTACTGCATCATTTCTTTTGGATTTTCCCAAGAAGCTGAATAAACTGGATTGGATTACTATTAAGTAAAAAAAGATAGCTTATTGGTTATTACTTTTTTGGTGACAAGAGGTAAAGCTTTATCTTTTAAAAAGGTCCATATATAGAAGCAAAGGCAAGGAGGGACAAGGCATCAAAATATGAAGACATTTATAAGGAATCAGTTAAATCAACTGGTTCTCTTCCTAGACATTATTGATCATGTTTTCATAGGCATATTTACTTATGAACAGTGTCATCTTGACTGTACTTTAATTCATCTTATAGACAATGTCCACTACAGTGCAATGCAGTACCTTTTTGATGAGAGGAAGTTGTTATATTAGACTTTCATCAGAGGTTTTCTGAGATCCAAACACATTGTTTCATGTTTCAATCATTATTCTTGGCTATAGCAGCTAAGACAGATTTTCTCATGAGAGGTATTAAAGAAAGATAAGGAAGAGAGAATTCAATGAAATGTGTCATCAGTAAAATGCCAGACACATGCACAATGAAAATGCTTGATTTGAGAATGGTACTCACATCAAATCCAAAAATAAGATTGCAGTCTTGCTTGATGTAAACACAATGTTTAATTCATGACATTTGGTTACACCTTTTTTCCTTGTCATAGTCTATGACTACTCAAAATATTTTCTCTTATAACCATGTAAGTTCTTCTCAATTACATGAAGATGAATACCGTATTATTCTGTCCTTTCAGCTCAGTATGCTGTATGTTATGCAGCTGTGATCAAAATTATAAAGTGATAGAAAACTATCATGTTTGCCAAATATATCCCGGTGGGGTTTTTGTTTGGTTGGTTTTTTTAATTATTATTTTTTTATTCCTGCAGTTTTGCTATTTGTGGTGGACTACTAAACAAGACTTGTAATATCAGTGACCTTTGAAGTCTATGTGAACTGCTTATTAGTGTTAGGGGAACATAATAAAATGGGTATTTCTAATAGAAAATCTGAGTTTACATCCTTTTCTCTGAGATCAGGAAAAAGTGAAAGGAAATAAAGAAAAAAGTGGATTAACAAGTGGAACCAAACTTCGGAGCCACTAGACGACCATGAGTCATTAACAAGACTACTTATGTGCCAGCCAAAGAAAAGAGTTAGATAAATAGGTAATGTGAGGTTTGAGATACATTAATTGCTGACAGTAGACAAAACAATCTTCTTATTGTTGTGTATGGGAAATAAGTGCGGCACAGCAATCATGCAGTAGGAGTCTGAGGAAGCAGCTGGAACTAAGAATCAACAGGGAAAAGAGAAATGACAAGGCCTCAAGGCTGGGGAGATGGGAAACAAGTCCAAAATAGGTTCAGGTTTTTCAGGCAAAGGAAGAAATCCAGTTAAGACAGGAATGGTGAAAGGAGATGGAGGCAAAGATCATAAGCAGTTTGAGTGGTCTGTGTTTCCAAGATGCTTGTCAGGTCTCAGTACTGTTGTACAAAGTGGGAAAAGTAAAAGTACCTTCCTCCCAGCTCCAGTTTCTTACTCAGAATTGTTTACTCATGCTGAGACATCACCTAGCTTGTTTTACCTCCTGCACTAACATAGGCTTAACAGTAATTAAAATACTGAATGGTTTTAATTTTATAATATCTTGTGATATCAGTAAGCAGAAATATATCTGTTACCAAAGAGCATTTCTACAAGGTTCAGTTTCGTTACAGTTTTGACTTTTTTCCATGAAAGAGGCAGGACCTTTAGCTGCAGGATATGCCATCTGGAAAGCAGCCAGCTGGGGACCCTGATTTTTGCCAAATCCAAGGCACTCTGATGTGCTGCAAATGAGCTGAGCAGGGATGATGGAGGCAGAGGCTTTTGAAATCTGCCCCAACTCTAAACAAGCTTCACAGGAATCTTTCTGTCTTTGTAAAGCAATTTTGACAAATTAGCAATCTCCAAGGAAGAATAAGAAACTCCACGACTCTTCAAACCACATATCAAATTTAAAAGCAACTCTAAATCCATGCAGTTTCTACGAGGCTGAAGTCGGTATCAGTCAAAATGCTGCTGAACTTAAATTCATTAGTGCCACTGCTGGCAGCCAGTACTGACTGAAGTGAAAACCCAGACTACTGTAATGCATTGCTGGAGTGTGTTCTGAAGATGATGAGATTATTTATCTTCTGCTAAAGTCTGGCAATTTAGCTGAGTGCAATTTGATCAGTTTGGATAGTACCTCCCTCACAATCAAAACCTAATGCTTCTTATAAGACACAGTGTTCTGTGTGATGACCTGCCCTGTGTCTTATTCACAATATTGTACATACTCTAGAGGTGGAGATTACTGTTTTGGACAAACAGAATAAAGGTGTTGTTATCTAATATATGTATTCTGAAGGGCAGATGGATGAATGAATATTACTCGGGGGGCACATCTTATTTCTGTGATGGTAAAGCAGACTAATACAGAAAACTTTGTATTGCATTGCTTTTTTTTTTTCCTGTAGTCATCTATTTTACTGACAGATTATTTTCTTCAATATTGACTTCAGTTCAGTGACTATATATATGTACATAAGTGTGAATTATGAAGAAATGGTTTATAAAGTAATTAGTATTTTTGATGGGTTAGAAATTGAAAAAAAAAAAAGTGATTCAAAAGCAGACCAAGTATATATGTTAATTCCATTATTCTTCTAAGAAAACAGTAGCTAGAAATACTATTCTGTTGGGTTTTACACATAGTCAATAGAGGCAAAAGAAATCACTTTTAATTTTTTTTAAATTTCTGAATCAGTGAAGAAAACTGATGCATATAGTCACAAGAACTAATTGATCCAAATGGCCACTGGAGAAGCAAGGTTAGCCATCGTGCTTTTTCTCAAAACTATTCTGCTCAGTTCTATGAGTGTGCCACAGATTATAGTGGCATACAGATTTTAAATACATTTTCAACACTTTTTAGAAAACAAAATGTAGAAGTTGGAACATTCACTTTGAGTTTTCTGACTCCCCCCATCCATTTGGTATTATCAAATATATTGGTATATAAATTGCCCCACTGCACCTCAATTAACGTAAGATATATTCCTCCTTTTCCCAGTCTGAAGCTACCTACCACTGTTGCTGCATAGTTGTAAACAACTGGTTTGTTCCATCTGAGAGGCAGCTGCTTTGAATGATGGGTGAAGATTTTGTTGTACCAACTTTGGGTGCTCAGGGTCTAGTGAGTTTGGGACAGAAGTCTCAAAAACCACAAGAAATGTTATGTACTGTATTGAACTAGTGTAGACCTCCCTATGATTAACTGTACCCTGGCACTGACTCAGCGGGTTCCAACAGACTGAAGGGCTGGAGTGCAGGATACCAGGTGTCACATACATTAAAACAATGACCTTTTAGCCTATGGACCTCTGCCACCTGCCTCTATGCTGTGCTGTGACTTTTGTGAGTTTTTAAATGGTCTGCACATAAGTTAATGCACCTGTTGTCTTGCCCCCAGTGAGATTTGTGCCTAGTCTTTCAGTGGTCTCTCTAGCAATACTGCTCACATTTTACGGTTTTGATTCCCTTACATTGTAGATTTAGTTTTATTCTTCTGTTGATGTTCCCTGGAGCCAAAACAGAAGGAAGGGGAAATCTCTGCTGTAAAAGTCTTATATTTATGAACCTTGTGATGACAGGGAGGGGAAAGATCTTTAAAAAATAACTCCAGTTGTTTTTAAACCTTTGTTCACGTTTTAAAATGATCTGTGGAACACAGTTTTGCGTCTATAAAACAAACCAAAAAATCTTGTGATGTTGTTATTAATAAAGCAGGTGGCTCATCTTTCAAAATCCCATTTTAGCCAGGCAGTGATTTTCAATGAAACCTGACATGTTCATTTTTGCCAGACCTAGCAGCCCCCAAGGCCTGTTGAAAGTCATCTGAAAAAAGCCTTCTTAATAGATCTATTTTCTTTGCTGAAGCTGTAGCATCTCCTATTTTTATAGAGATTTGGTTCTTTTACATCTGTATTAGTTGAGCAGTGAGCTAACTCTAGTGACATAGATTAACAAAGTAGGCTAGTTATACAATATTGAAGAATGATATATAATGCAAAATTTAGTGAGCACCTTTATATATGGGCAACCATATTTTGCTTTTTCCATTTGTTGTAGAGAATTAATCCTTGGGAATCTATTGAAATAATTGATGTCAGCTGGGGAGTTGGAGCCAGCTTTGCAAATATGTTAATTATCACTGGAAATGATAGAGAGCACTGGGACAAATCCAGATCTAGTTTGAATCCATTGACTTCTCTGAGCTCACAGAGGATTTTGCATGTTAATCATATGAATTTTATTCAAAAATGCCTCCCAACCTCCTCATTCACATTTTTATTAAAAAAGGCAGTCTTCTAGCTGCTCATTAAGATACTCTGCTTAACTGAGTGGATAAGCAGTCATATTTTTTTGAATAACTGTAGCTATTTAGTTATAACTATGTGAGCAGAATAGAAATGAGTTAAGAAATTTTGATGAAAGGCATTGCTTTTGTGGTCTTGCTTCCAGCACAGAATGAGAAAAAGATGGTTTTGGTTGATCTCAGTTATGGTTTTTTATCTCACAAAAATAAGCACGTATCTTTCTTTGCTCTTACCTCTCCAGTCTCATTTTAGTGAGTTGAACTTTTTCAATAATTACATCATCTCACAGTATACCCATCTCCCTCTGAACTTTGAAAATTGCAGTGGTATCAAGCTTTAGTCATCAAACAAGTTTCAATCATTTATCAGCAGCCCTGGCTAACTGGGGAAGTCCTAGTTGACTAGAGGTAAGCAATTGTGATACTCATCTACATGAAGGGACAGAAAGAGGATCTGGGAAGCTACAGGCTTGTCAGTCTGGCCTCAGTGCCCAGGAATGTTATGAAGTAGACAATCTTGAGTGCAACCAAATGAAACATACAGGACAACCAGGTGAGCAGGCCCAGTCAGCATGGGTTTATGAAAGGTAGCTCGTGCTTGACTAACCCGATCTCCTTCTATGACAAGGTGACCTGCTTAGTGGATGAGGCAAAGATTGTGGATGTTGTTTTACCTGGACTTTAGTAAAGCCTTTAGCACCATTTCTCACAGCTTTCTCCTGGAGAAACCAGTGGCTCATGGCCTGGATGGACATTATGCTTTGCTGGATAAAAAGCTGTCTGAATGGCTGGGCCTGAAGAGTGGTGGTGAATGTAGTTAAATCCAGTTGGGGGCTGGTCACAAGTGGTGTTCCCCAGGGCTCAGTACTGGGGCCTGTTCTCTTGAATATTTCTATCAATGATCTGAATGAGGGGATAGAGGGGACCCTCAATAAATCTGCAGATTACACCAAATTAGACAAGAGTCTTGATCTTCTTGAGGGTAGTGATGTTCTACAGAGGGATTAGGACAGGCTGGATCAATGGGCCAAGGCCAATGGTATGAGGTTCAACAAGGCCAATTGCCGGTCCTACCCTTGGTCCACAATAACTTCAGGCAACACTACATGCTTGAAGAATTGTGGCCGGAAAGTTGTCCAGTGGCAAAGGACCTTGGGCTGTTGGTCAAGAGCTGGCTGAATATGAGCCAGCAGTGTGCCCAGGTGGCTAAGAAGGCCAGCAGGATCCTGTCTTGTATCAGAAAAAGTGTGGCCAGCAGGACTAGGGAAGTGATATTAGGAAAACTTTCTTCACTGAAAGGGTTATCAAACACAGGAACAGGCTGCTCAAGGAAGTGGTGGAGTCACCATCCCTGTAGTCACTTAAAAGATGTGCGGATGTTGTGCTGTGGGATATAGTTTAGTGATGGACTTGTCAGTTAGGTTAACAGTTGGACCTGATGTTCTTAAAGGTCTTTTCCAACCTACACAATTCTGTAAGTCTATGATTGTAAGTTTTAACCTTCATCTTTCCCCTACATGCTGTTCAAGCAGAAGCTGTGTGGGATGAATACAGTGCTGGTGTCAGCAGGAGGGCCTCAACTCTTCTGCTGCATTGTTTCAGGCTTGGGGGATATGGGCATAGCTGGAAGAGCTAATAAGAGAGGCATCACACACCTCCTTAGCTGTGTAGAGTAGGACAGCTCTGGCTGTGACATCTGGGGTTCTCTTCAAACCCTTGATACTGCCAAAGTGAGCCTTTTTATGTATTCTGGGCAGTGAATAGGAGGTGGCAATTTGCTGAAGTCAATAACTGTAAGAGATACTTAGTAAATCATAGGATGAATATTGATTGAACTTGTGGAAATCTTCCTCTGTATGAATTGGTCTCAATAAAAGCTGTTCAGGTGTTTGACATGCCATGTATTTTCCACAGAGGGCAAATAATATTCCTTTTTCAGGTGTAAAATCAATGTCTGAGATTTGCATAGTAGAAGAGGACTGAGATAAATTCCTGAGGGATCATGTCTAGGACTTTGCACTTACATGTCTCACATGCTGCTTCATGAAGAATAGATCTAGAAAACTGCAAAGGTGCCGATTGTTGGAACTAAACATCCTGAACAGATCAAATAGCACTGAAGAAGATGGCATCTTCAGGTGTATGAGATAAGTAGAGAATGCAACATAAGGAACTGGAAAGTCAAAAAACATCCAGAAAGCTATATTCTCAAGGAGAAATGAGACTTGGTGTCTCTTACCACCTGCTTAAATTCAGAAGACACTTCTGCATCTGCATCAAGAAAAAAAATCTTCGAAGTGGCACTGTTTCTGCATCTGGCTTCTGAAGTTTCTTATTCTGCATCTAAACCTGGGCACTCGGTGCGGTGTGCTTTGAGAATTTTCTTGTATATTTGTTAGAATAATCATCATAATGAGTTCAGTAATTCTCTTTTAATGTGGCTATCATTCTTCCCCGGCAGCAACAGGAAATTTTAAGTCAATTTGAGATTAATTTTTGTTTATATGTTAACACTGTATGAAAGGGTCCATCTAAGGCACGTTACTTCATACTTTGGGGTGTTTTACCATGGTCTGATGATAAAGGATGGAGCTAGTGTGACTATGTTTAGGAAGGAACTATTTCATTATGACAATATAGTGACAAAATAATTTGCTGGGGTTTTTTTTGTTTTGGTTAGGTTTTTTTGGTTAGTTTTTGTTTGGTTGGTTTTGATCTTTTTATTTTTTTATATATATTTTTATTTAGCTTCTCACCCTCTTCTCAGAACCACTGAAGCCAACATCTTGAGTGCTGGGTCTAGTTCTCGGGTCTTTAGTATAAGAGAGAGGGATGGACCTGCTGGAGAAAATGCAGTGAAGCATGACTAAAATGATCAAGAGATTGGAGCTTCTCTACTGCAAGGTAAGGCTGAGAGAGCTATTACGTTTCAGCTTGGAGAAGAGAAGGTTTGGGGGAAGATCTCATTAATGTATATAAGTATCTGAAAGTAGGGTACAAAGACAATGGAGGCAGGCTCTTTTTAGTGGTGCCCAGTGACAGAACCAGAGGTAAGGGGCACAAACTGCACCAGAGGGGGTTCCCTTTAAGCATTGGGAAACATTTTTCCACTGTGATGGTGATGGAGCACAGACACAGGTTGCCCAGGGAGGTAGTGGAATCTTCATCCTTGGAGATACTCAAAAGCCATCTGGACAGGGTCCTCAGTGACCTGCTTGAGCATGAGGTTTGAGTGAGATGTGAAAGTCCAGAGTCCACTTCTAACCTCAACCATTCTGTGAAATGCCAGGCTTCATGATTTTGGGTTGAAATCCACAGGAATTAAAGTCCTTTGCATTTTCATCCAAAGTTCTGAGCAGATGCTTTTTTGTGCTTGCTGAAGTATAGGGGAAACTACTGGACCCAACACAACAGCTGTTACGCAAGTCTTTTGAAAGAAGAATTAACATCAGCTACCTGTATACCAAACTGTCAGCATACTCATGTTCAGGCACAGCAAAACACCTGGTCTCATCCACTTCATTTGAGTCTGCCTCTTTTGTAGCCAGTGCCTATTTTTAAGCAAGGCTGTAAATAGGTAGCCTCATGCTTGACCTTCCCAATTCACAGGGCTTGATCAGTGTTACCTATCTTTTATAAAGAGGTTAAGTATGTCAGGCAGCTGCTATGGAATAACTTCAGGTTATAGATGCCTTGATTCAGTCTCCTAAATATAGATATCAGGTGTCATTTGACATGCTTTACAGTGTCCTTTGAACTCCAGCTGCTTATCCCAGCGTTGCAGACCCTCATTGGCCTTGACTCATCTTTGCCATCACTGTGCAGATGTCTTTGATAACAGCGATCTCATGTTCTCCTCAATGCTTGTGTAGGCAACTGAACTGATGTAAAAATCTCTTGTATCTCAGAAATACAACCATGTTGGCCATTTAATAAATTTAACATCACTGGAATTTCAGAGAGTCTTTGGATGTTTATGTTACCTCTGGTTTCTCAAGGCATATATGTCTATCTGTTAGTAAATTCTGGATTTTTAAATAACCATATTTATATTCTTGATGATCAGTCCAGGAGGATATTTTATTCTGGTTTTAATCCAAATCAGTTTTGAGCATGATAAAAACATAGAAATCTTGGATACAGATGTAGCTTTACTAGAAGGTGAAGTAGATATAGCCTTCCCTCTCTTGGGCTGCTGCTTGATGCAACACACCTTAGCCTCTATGTGGAGGCTTCTTTGCAGCTCCCAGATCCAAATTGCAGTTGAATCTACAATTTCACTTATGTTTAACTGCCTGAGACCTGATCTCCAAAGTGCTGTCAAACAACCGTGGCTTGCTATTTATTTATTTATTCTGTAGGTTAGTTTACAGTAATTGCATGGGCAAATGTGGTTCTCATGTAAGGGCCTTGGCTCATTACAAGTCCTGCTTACTCCCAGAAAAGTAATTTACTGTCTGCAAGGCAGAGCTCAGGTATCCATGAGCTTCCTGGGTAGTTAAGTGGATCATTCCATTCCAGTGCTCATTCACTTGCTGGCCTCTCTCATGCTGCTTGCAAAAGCGCTCATCCTGCAAATGCTTACTCATGTAAGTAATAATACTCTAATCAGAAAGTAAGTGGGATTTGGAGACATTAGGATTTTTTTATTCTTTTTTTTTTTAAAGTGAGTAAGCACTTGCAGGGCAAAACCCAAGGGCACCAGAAATTATGATAATTTTCTGCATAGTACATTGTCTATTTTAATCTTTAAGTCTGGATCTTTACATAACTTTCTATTAAAATGTTTGAGATCTTTCTGTCCCAGACCAGTTAGGATACCCAATGGGCAGACATTCTTATGCTTCAAAGCATTTTCTAATGACTCCTTTTTAAAATGAAATGAAACATTAGCCTGAATTATAGCTGTGATCTGCTTCTAAGTTCCTTTAGAAGCACTAAATTATATCCTTCCAGTGACTGTGCCCTTTCTTCTGTCCCTCTGAATCTCTCTTTAAGCTTATCATATAACTGCTTTGACAGAAGTTGTCATTCAGGTTCATTACTTGTCCTTTTAAAATGAGATTGTTTACAAATGTCTTCCCAACACCTAGCAACTTACATGAATGTGTGCTTTTTCATCTGCAAGGCTGAAGATGACAATGAACATGTGTCCGTGCAGGGGCTGCTTTGCTACAAAGACTGAAAGATAGTTGTCAAAGCAAAAAAGTCACTGAATGGAGGAATGTGGCCTACCCAGGAAGAGTAACTGTTATGTGTATGCTTGACTTGCTGCTCTTCTTAATAGTACTCTGAATGCCTTTAAAAACAAGTCCCTTGTAAGAACACTCTCATATCAAACTGTTCTTGCAATTTTACTCTTCAGCTATTTACTTCCTTCAGCAGTTTATAAAGACTGTTTAACTCAAACTCCAGAAACATTAAAGCAAAGGGTGATGTTTTGCCAAGCCATATGTTCTTAAATGGTGCATTTTATGCTGTTGATAATAAATACTTTAAGGCATAGTAGCTAAAAATTTTCAAACCTAATGTAAGCAGGCATGCTTCTGGTGACTTCAGCACTTACATTAGGGATGAATTTAACTGTCTCTTTTTACTCAGGACTGGTCATAGTATTCAAACTATGCAGGTTACATTGACTTTAGGTGTTAGGCTGGGATCTAGAATAAAATTGCTTTTTTCTAGTCTACTCAAGCTAAGAATTACTTCAATCTACTTCCAACTTTATCGCTTTGCAGGATTATTAAAACACTGAAAAGAAATGTTCATTAGCTATAAATATCTTGCCTGGTATTTGATCATTTTCCTACCTTAACAGCTTTATCACCTGCAAACATTTTTATCTTCTTTTACTTGAATATAAAACTCGATTGTCTCATACATGTGCTATTCTACACAAAAATATCAACTTTAGGTCACAAAATGTCTGTTCAGTTGATTAATAAATTACAGTGCAAGACAATCTCCAAAGTAAACAAAATTTTTTGCCCTGCCCACTTGGTATGCTAGTGAAATATAGATTACCTCAAATAAAGTATCAATATTTCCATTATACTTGTAGAAATACAGTGCACAGGAGGTGCTTATCTAAGGTTTGGTGAGAAGAGAACAGATACCTTGGAATGCCAGACTGATGGTTGGGCTTACTGTGCTGATAATTTTTCTCTATCAGAAAACTGGGGGCTCTTCTACTTTCTCTCTTCTTTGGTTTTAATATTGGTTGATCCTAAGTTGTTCAAAATTTCCTTTTGTTCTTATTCCTTCATTGCACATCTCAAATTCCTCTCTCATCTATACAGATTGTATTCTGTGCTATGCTGGATAATTAGATAACTGAAGTGTGAGGTGATGACACTGGGTAAAGCGCACCCTTGCAGCTTAAATACTGTTTTCGCAGTATTTGAAAATTGTTAAATTGGAATTATGATAAAAATCTACTTATGCCAGGAAACTATCATCACACCATAGTATTCAGAATTGAGAGGGTATTATTGCATCTTTCTGACTTTGCTTTTTGTCTTCAGATAACCAGAAATTTCTATGTGAATTGTAAGAAAATGTTTTAAAATCCTTGCAAATCTTCAGAGTTTTCATTTTGGTCCTTCCTAAAGAATGTCAACATTCAGTTGTCACAATGACAACTCAACTTTGTCAACAAAGAAGAGGTAAAGAAATTGCTATTGCTACATTTTACTCTTTAAAGGAATTCTGTGTTAAATGGGGTAATGTGCTTAAATGACATAAGACAAACCTAAGCCATTGATCAAAGGACATAATAAGTAGAGAAGAATTTACAGCATACCTGTCATTTTAACAGCATAAAAGTTGTTTCAGGAACATGAAATCCTTATATGATTTCTCTTAAAAAAAACAAAACAAAACCAAAACCCAAACAACCAAAAATATTGTTTTCCCCCAGTTTCTTAAAAAACATATTATAAACAATGCTACATAAATACTAATGAATCATCAAATGTTAATCTTTGATTAACATTGGCTATATAATATTATGTTTTCTTGTCTCATTACCAAATGTACTTCCATGTGTTAGTCTGTGCCAAGTCAATTCATGATACTGTGGATTTTATTAGTGGAAATAGACATTTTTGGAAAGCAGATATTGGCCTCAATATTGCGTGTATTTTTATTCTTCTCTACCACCTACTGAGAAATCCCTAGAAAATAGTTTTGATCTAATTTTATCTCTGGTTTAGAAATGAACAAGATATTAAGGAAATAGACTACGGATATCTATGGACAGAAAGTACCTACAGAGGCACTAAGTAGATATTGCTTATACCAGTAGTTAAATAATACTTCTTTAACTAAATAGAAGGATTAGTGAATTCTCACATCACTTTGACATATTTAAATGATGTTCTGGTTTGGTTTTATTGTCTGAACAATGAAATGCAGAGAAGTATTTTTTTCCCCAAGTCATTCAGCTTCTTAAATCCCTTGAGCAATATACCTATCTGTTCTCCCTGTGTGACCCCAAAAGTGTACTGCTTGCAGTGAGAGGGGTTGACAAAAGAAGCTGTATTATAAAAGAGTCCAGAAAAGGTTCAGACAGAAAAATAATGATAGAAAAAATAAGTAAAAATGGGTTGTAGTAACACTCATAGATAGCAAAATTTTTAAGAGTAAGAAAAGAATTCTGAAAAATGTCAATTACAATCAGTGCTAGCAATATGATCTAAGGGGAAAGACTGACAGCAATTACTTGGTTTTAGTTTTGACAGTAGATATAAGAAATAAAATCTTGGTCCTCACTTGGCAAGTGGAGAAAATCCTACTGACACTAATATGGCTGATATTTTGCTGAATGTTTTTCTGATGCAAGCCTTATGAAAAGTTCAACCAACTCACATTGCAACCATTGCCATTGACTTCACTGGCAACAGTGATGGACCTTTTGCCTGTGGGCCATGAGGCTGAAATCAGTGAGATTTCTGCTTTAAATTAGGTCATATATTCCAAACCTAGTCCTGCAGAGGATTTTCTCTTTTGTAGTTTTTTGTTTTGTTTTATATGACTACATTGGGGTCAGATCCATAATCTCGCACAGAAGTGGAACAATCTATTTCCAGTGTACCCATTAAGGTGTACATACATGTTATGTTGTCTTTCAGATTCTATCAATCTGAGCTCAATTCCACTGTGATGTAATTTCCATTGGTCACAGTGAAACAAAAGCAGAAATAAATGTGCCTTTTTTTCTATATCAGAGCAAAAATTGAATTTTGTAAATTAAAATATAGAACATTTGCTTGATGCCGCTATTCAACTTTTTAAAAATAATTTAACTAATGCAAGTGAGTAATCTGTAGCCAAAATTGGTGTTAATAAAGTTTAACGCCTTTGTTTGCTATCTTAAATATTTAAATAAAAATGCTAGAATCTAGAGACTATCTTGTAATAATGTGCAATTTATATGAGCTTATCAGTCTTGTTTAGAAGTGAAAACTTTGATGTAATAGAACTTCTTTTCAAAGGAAAATATAGCCTAAAGGGTATGCATCACACTTCATTTCAAAAGCCCTAGGAGAATTCAGAGAGATTCTTGCAAATTATGCTCTTTTTTTTTTAGAATGCTTCAATGGAAAAGTACTAAAAGTTTGGAATGTAAGAAAAATGTCAGCATTTTTCATTGTTATTCTTCTGCGCATGTGTATGTATACATCTTTGACATCCAACAACATATTTTTGCATAATGGAAATTGTGTATATGTTTGTGTTGTTCCAAGTTGAGCGTTCTTTATAGAAATAAGTAGCATTTTAGTATTTCTTCATTACTTACAGTGCAATACTTGTCATTACTATGTTACTTGAAGATACGTAGTATGCATTATCACATACTTAAGTGGTGTACTTTGACATTGCATGTTAAGAGGATAATACTTATTCCAGTATGATAATCATGGGAAAAAAAAACCCAACAAACAAAAACAAACACATCCCAGGGAACAGTGAATGTCTAACTTGCAAGAAAAGATCCACCGAGAAAAGATAGACTAGATTTGGATTTTTACAGAAAACATTTTAAAAAATGCTGATTACATTTATTTAGTTTTATTAGTTTGTTTATTTTGATTAAGCTGTCAGTGCTTGTAGATTACTCTCCATTAGCAGGTGTAATTTTCTTTTTTCTCTCTATACTCAACCTATTTTGCTTTGGATTTATGGTTTGTACTGCATGTCTATGACTGCTTTCACTTTTATTATACAAGCAGTGGGAGAACAGATTAAATTATCTCTCTGTTCTGTAAGGATATGTCAACTCTGAGCACTGGAGCCTGGTGCAGATCTCCTCTAGTCAATGTGGATTTGAATAGATAAAGATGTATGGTGTAGCATTTTACCAGCATACTTACTGCCACAAAAGCCATTTGCACAGCACTGCTGTGCCACTTCCAGACTTCATCTAGCCTCATGTGCTGCTAGGCTGTGTCTCCCATTCCTTACTGCTGCTGGCTAGTGTATGTGAAACCAGCTTGGCTCAGCTGTAGCTCATCTACCTACACAGAATGTATGTAAAATGTAGGAAGCTAACAAAACCATATACAATCTTGTTTTCTGATGAAAGAAGTAATTTCTGATATACATCTTCCATATTCTACAGTAAAATAGAAAACCTGTACTAACTTCACTGTTCAGTATATTTAAAAGCATGTTCATGACATATAGGCCTTACAGAAATCTATAAACACTATCTATGGATAAAACAATTCTCTGTCTCTACCAGTATATGATAGAGGAGGTTTCTTTTTGCTGAAAAACATGCTTTGGCTTGAAGAGAATGGCAAAGAGTGAAGTTAGCTGTGTCAAGACTCACTGGAACTGCTTTGTCAACAGCAAGATTAATGTATAGCCTTAACTAAGACAAGGTTGATTACCCATTTTAAGAATATTCCAAAAGCACTGAATGAGACACAGATGTTTTTGATATGTAGATAGCTAATGACTATTTTGGATGGAAATTTCACAATTTACAGGTGAAGGGTTCTTGAATGACAATAAGGAAAAGACCTTCCCTGGGATCTTGAACAAAACACACTCCTAGGTGACTCAGTATTAAGCCCATGTAAAAATGACCAGTATCTGTGAAGTAAGGGAAGTCATTCAGGCCATGTTTAGATTATGGAAAGTGAACAATACTCTCATGCAAAGGAGAATCCAAATTACTAGGTTCCTGTTTGGATCAGAGAACAGTGCATTAAACTGTATACACTGTGGAAAAACATAAAAGTTAAAGGCTAGCATATGGAAAAGCATAGAGGGATTGTGATGGAGAACGTCACTGTACAGAAACTTTAAAGATTTGTTTGACACACATCATGAACCAGGATGATGGCATAATCCCGAGAAAGAATGGCTAATATTGAAATTTATGTTTGGACTAACAGCCTAAAGGTGAAAGGTGCACAAGTCAGTTTTTCAACCAAAAAGTTATGAGAATAACTGTGTGAAAATAACCTCAGTTCCACTTTGCAATAAACGTGTGCACTTCAGTGGAATAAAAGGTACATGATTTCTGAAAATGAGGAACAGTAGAGGTGAATTTATGGATTACTAATTTTATCTAGACTCTTTTGACAGCTCTCTGAGGATGCTACCTTGGGAATATCAAGTGACATGGCATGCAAAGTAGAGAAAGACTTTGGAAATTGAAAAGGCTAGTAAAAATCTGCAGTTGTGAGCTACTGTGACGATGTGCAAAATGTGTGCTCTAGGGTATCTTTTGCATATTCCATGGACAAGGCAGAATGCAGAAGCAGAATTTATTTGTACCACACAACTGAAAAGGTGAAGCATTGATTTTTTCAGCCAAGAAGAGAGCATGTTCCTTCCATAGAAATAGCAAAGGATTACAGTCCTTGCAATGACATTAGGGCATCCTATCAATGGACATGAGAGGATGAGGGAAAACTATCATTTTCTTAGAGGAAGCTGTAGAAAGTGCTAGTTCCCCAGCTGGAAAGTTCGCAGTTAATGACAGGCTGGGCCTAAAACAAGTGCAGTAAAAAAGCTTTATGCATCCAAGGGAAATTTATGGGGAAATATCTTAATGTAGTAATGAGATTCATCTGTAGTTGACATATCAGCAATAAATGTCAACTTATCTGTTTGTTAATGGATCTATTAAAAGCTTTGTTTATACTTTCCTTTTTTTTTCTCAAGCACTTACACACAGATGGATTGTACAAATACTTCATTAAACATAGGATTTGGAGCCAAGTGAACACTTTCGAGTCCAGAAACATGCCAATTAACAAAATTTAATCGCTTTCTTGATCCACCTTCCTTTTTTAAACTTTTCTATTTAGGTTTTTGGATAAGACAAGAGCGGCACTAATTCTATATGACTGAATGAGTCTATGTATTTTTATTTTATTAATAAAAATTAAATCTGCGCTCTTAAAATGGCACACTACATAGAACATAAAAACAAAACAAACAATAAAATGAAAAAAGCTTAGTTAGAATGAGTCATTGAGGCAAAATTGGCAGGCACAGCCTGAGAATCCCAAGCTCAAGTGATCTGGTGAGAGGAGGAGAACTGTATTTAAATATGACAACTATTTTATTTAAAATGTGTTCTAAGACCTATTTTTCCTAGTGCTAAACAGATACTTTGTCAGTATCAATGGTTCAAAGAAATTTGGTTTTAAGCTGCATTAGTGATTTATTGTGCCTAGCTGTAACATGCACACCTACCTTTGTCACTTGGACACAAAAGAATTTTTGATTGGAGCAAGTTCTAAAGTACACAACAAGAAACAGAGTTCTATCTATAGCTAGCTGTATAACACAGAAAGGACTGTTTTGTAATTAAATATAACATGTGCAGTGCAAATAATCTTGATTTTATTTTGAAAACAAAAATTTACTTCCCTTGACCAGCAACAAAATCTTCTGAAAGCTGACAGCAACTGGACCTTTTTTAATTTTCTTAATGACTAAGAATAACGGTATGAATTTTCAGTTCACCCTGGTATGTTCTTAACAATAAATAAAAGGCTGAATGGTTTAAAAAGTTGAATTTAATCCTAGATTTTTGAGAGCTGTATCAATAGCATATGGTCAAAAGTAGGAATTCTGGGTGTAATTCTGTACAATAATTCCACAAATTACAAGCTGGTAAAATGTCAAAACCTAAAACTGTAAGATTTTCTCTTGTATTATATCACTGTTATATATCTTATTAACTTTGGGAGGCATATGTCATATTTCTAAGTAATTAGATGATTATGTGATGACATATTCTTTTTCAAATAGAAAACTGTTGGGGTTTTTATGTGGTTTTTGTTTTGTGTTTTGTTTCTTTTGCTTTTCTATATTAAAAAACAAAACAACAGCAACAACAACAACAAAATAATAGTTACTGAATATCATTTACTAATCTATTAAATTTTTAGGACTTTTATCCATTATCTCAGCTGTTCAAAAAAACCAAAGAGGATTTTTAATAGTAAAAATATATCTGAAGTTTTTCATATGTCAACACATAGCTTTTTCAGATTTCAACTTTCTCCAACCCTCCACAGCTTCCTATAAATTCACATCATTTGAGCAATTGAAATATCCATGAAAATCCAGAATTTGCAATTAAGCAAACAGAATCCTCCTCTGCTGAATAAGATGTGATTGAGCACTATATGTTCAATGCACCTCTCCAAAGAAACATTTAATCAGTTCTTCAGAGCAATGTTATAATAATAGCTTAAACATAAACTCTCATTTGGTTTTCTCATTATTCTCACTGAAGTTAATGGGTCCATAACCATTCTTAATCATATACCCTAGAGCGCTCTTTATAGGTTGTAGGTCAGAACAGCAGGGGGATTATATTTAATCAAGAAATCAAGATTTAGTTCAAACTTCCACTGCACTATTATGTCTAATAGTGAAGGAAATTATTTAAAACTTCTGGCACTGTCTGTATTCAGCATGATTTCAAAACCACAAAATGGTCTATTAATTTTTTCTGGCATGTGAAACTTGGAAACGGTGAAAAGTGTTCCCACAAATACTTTGCTTACAAGAATACTTAAAGGTCTGAGCTGAGAATCCTGAAGTTCTTTCAAAGTTTTCACTCAAAGCCAGGAAAAATCAGGGACTTAGAGTGCAGGCATGCAGCTTGGCACCTGGTTCATATCTAGGCTCAGTCAGGATTCAGATCCAGTAAGTATGTCTGCTAAAAACCCCTGTGAAAAACAATTTAGCAGGAGCTCTTAGAAGCTTGTCTAATGAGCAAGTACAAGGTGTCTTCCTCACAAATGTAGATTGGGCCTCTAATTAAAATTTAATTTCAAATTGAAATATGGTGGAAAATTGAAATTTCCTTTTCATTTGATAGCCTAGTGGCTGAAATATTTATTTAGAAATACACAAATTCTGGTTCAAATCCCTCTTCTGTCATTTCAAAATTACATCTATATGTCTTTTAGGAGTGGACCTTAGCCTTTGTCCCTAAAGACTCTTCCAAGGAAAGAGCATGTTTTCAATATTTCAGCTGATTGCAGGTCATAATTATTATAAGATAAATTATGATATGATAAATAATTGAAATATTTATGTCATATACATTGTGGGAATTTTTTATTCTCTAAAACATCATTAAATTTTATTACAGTGTTTGCAGATCAATTCAGTGAACGTCATCTTATCAGAATAAATACTTCTAGCTGTGCATTGTTCAACATTTGCATATGCTTGATCTTGTTCTTCACACAGGAAGACACACTGACACACTGAAAACAGTGTCACCGTTAAGATGACATTTTACAAAATCAGACCAGTATTTTTGAGACTTTCACCTAATGTTTACCTAACCTCAGTATTATATTGTCCAAAACTTTTCTGAAAATTACAGGTGAAGCCCCCAGCCCTTTGAAGTCAATTGACTTTATCAGGTGCAGAGGGTTCAAGTAACTTTTTTTTTTATTATTT
>JANIJG010020725.1:0-28408 GCA_024611175.1 Megaceryle torquata
AGGTTCTCCACTGTGACCCTGTCTGAGACAGCCCATGCTCTGGCAATCAGGCTGCTCTGGAGACTGTACACAAAGGGGAGCCTGGTCTCCATATCACACTACAGTTCCTCTATTGTACTTGTTTCTGACACGTTGGCTAAGCTGCCTGAGCCAATGTGAGGCTGGCTCAGATGAGCTGCTCCCTTCTTGAGGGTTTAACCCAGAGCCCAGGCTCACTTACATTACTGTTGACCCAGAATAATTCATGCAGAGCCAGGGGATTTACTCTATGTTTGCACAGATGCTTCTCTACCGAGAATAGATGGGGTGGCGGCATTAAGAAGTTAAATCAAGAGGATATAAACAAAAATGGAAAAGTATATAATATGAGTACCTGTCAGAGAGGCAGTGAGAGGCAGGGGAAACTTTAACTGATTAGGACCCCAAGGAGTGGCTGACATCACATTTTTCCATGTGGTGCAGGATAGCATGATGCACTCTCCACACAATGATGCATCTGATGCAATTTATACTTAGCTCCATTTGCTGTAACTACCACTTCTGTTCACTCACTGAGGCGAGGACCACCTCTTTATTTGGTATCTGCACCCTGATCTCCACATGGCAACTTGAATACAAATAGTAGGTAGTATCAAGAGGAGCTATGAATGTGCCCTGAGCACTCAGGGAAGTTGGAAGTTGCCAGTCCAGAGAGCCAACACCCACATCTGTCTCCTTTGCTAGCTCCATCAGCCCTTCGATGGTAAATAGCCTTCAAATGAAAACCCCATGCAGGCAAAATCAAACAGCAGCACAGCCAGACCAATAGGCCATGATGTCAGCTCCCTGAGACTATACAGTACTCATTATATGTCTGTATAGGCCATGTTGGTATCTAGTTGGTACTGCACAGCTGTCACCTGATGCACCGATTGTTTGCCTAGTCTTAAGAAGGTCCAGCCACCCACTCACAGCTCTGGCTGAGTGCCCAGATGGCTGGGGCTTTCAGACAAACAACCAAAGCCAATGCTTCTTTTGGAGGCAAAATCCACAGGGAGATGTGTGTAGGTGGCACTGCTGTGCTGAGCTCTCCTGGACTGGAGAATGCCTTGCTGTCTGTCCCCACCTTTCATGGGATGCAGTGGCTGGGGAAGGGGTGTGACTCAGTAGTGAAGTGACTGCATGTGGGCTAAAAGGCCAGGTTGGTACTGCTGTGAGCCATGAGCATTTCTTCTCTTTCCAGACCAGCAAGGCTGTCTCCAAAGGAGATTTCCATCTGGCCAGTTCAGCTTCCCGACGTGCTCTCTTCCTCGCCGCACTCTCCATAACCATCGGCACGGGAGTGTACGTCGGGGTGGTGGTAGCGCTGATCGCTTATCTCTCCAAAGGGGGCCACGTATAGCTGCCACCCGCATGTCAGTGCCACTCTGCCCGCTGGTCCTCCTGGGATAGAGCTTTCCTGCAGAGCACAGGGTGTCGGTGCCTGCAAGGGCTGCTTGTACGGACAGACCCTGGCTTGGATGCCCCGCACAGGCTCTTTCCCCTTTCTGACAAACCATAGACCCTCATTCCCCCTGAGGCTGTGGGGTCCCATCATCTGACAGCAGGGCAGCGGGCACTGGCCTAACTGCTGGAGCCAGGAGGAGAACTTTTACCTGCCGGAAGATGTGCAGGAGAGACACTGTGTACTGCTGCTGGGCTGGTCACCACCCCTGCTCTGGGGCCATGGCTTCTCCTCCAACCCTCCTAGCCCAGGCTTGGTCCATGAAGGGGGCATGAAGGGAGGAGAGGGGATACAGTGCCAGGGAATGACCTCAGGAGAGTGGAGTCCTGATGGGGCCTCCAGATACCTGTGATGGGGGCAATGTTCTTATTTCAGTGCCATGGCGCAGCACTTGGTCCCTCAGCTGCAGCAAAGTAGTAGGACACAGCATGGACGTGACCAAAGGGCATACTTGCCACATCCCTCTGCAGACAGACCCCTGATCCAGGGGATATCTCAGTCACTGGCCCATCCTAGGCAAGAAACAAGGAGAAAGGCAGGCTGGTGGTTGCACACTGTCACTCCCATCATTGGGGTGAGCTGGCAAGGACAGTGAGGTTTTCTCTGCATTAATAATGCCTGTCATGATAATTGCAAGCCAGAGACCCTGTAGGGTTGGTGTTGCACAGTTCTGGGCCCTGAAAAGACTTTTAATGGCATTTTCTACCCAAGAAGCAACCTGGGAGGGGTGAGGTCTGAAGGACTCCACCCTCAGCACTAGGTCAGGGCCTTGCACACAAAGAGGGATTGAAAGATCAGGCTAACATGACACACAGAGCCCTGAGTGGGAGTGCTGTTTGTGAGGGGATAATATCCAGGGAGGAGGAAGACTTGGAGGAAGCCTGAGACACAGGGGTGACCCCCAACATACTTTCTTTTCTCTCTTTGGAGAGGAGTATCTCCATCTATCCAAAGGCTCTGCCGACAAGGAAATCCCATACAGCCCCACTTAACATTTTACTTTTGCTAATTTGTATCTTGGCAGCAACATGTCAAGTGCTTCAGGGTTGGGTGTGAAGGCAATGACTGTCCCAAAGGGCTGGCATTAAAAGGTCCTGCCTTATCCGCCACCCCCCCACCTCAGCACCCACCTTGGCCCTCCTTCACCCTGGCCATGGCTTCCCTGCCACCTCCTTCCCCCCTGTGCAGGGGGCTGCAGGAAGACTCTGGGCACTCATCACCCCCTCACCAGGGTTTCTGGGTGGGCTGCAGCTGGCTCTTCAAGAGATGAGCATGTTCCTCCAACTGGGTGCCGTTCAAATGTACATTTCATCCTAGAGAAGCATGTTAATGTCTTTGATTGCTGTTGTACTTGAGCCATGAAAGGGAGAAGCACATCAGAGACCTGTTCAGAAGCTGTTTTGAAAGTTCCCATTATGTTTTATAACATGGAAGAGCTAATAAAATAAAATAAAAAAGGGCAGAAAAAAAAAAGACTGTTTATAAGGATGGGGACCTGACTAACACAGGGGTGAACTTTGCAGGAGTGCTGAGCTCACTTAAACCTGGAGGTGTTTATGCAGTTCCTGAATATAGTTCTAATCCAGCTGGTGTCTGGGCAACTCAGAGGAAGATGTACTGCAGTGTAGATCACAGTGAGCAGCTAGTGCTGGGAGCAGAATGGTGATACAGGCTTTTTGCCACGTATGAAAGGACAAGAAGACAAGAATTTAGGGGAGCAAGAGACTGGAGCATTGTGTATGTTCAGGCTGCTCTGTGTGTAGTAGAAACAAAAAATACAATGTGCTCGAAATGGGGCAGAAGAATACAAACATCTGGAGGAAATAAGCGGGTCTTGCTTCTGATGGTGGACAGAGACCAAATTTGCAGGGAAGAACTGGGGTGTCCAGAAGAGATGAGGTGGCTTAGAGAGGAGAGATGAGGTTCACCCTCACCCAGCAACTGAGGGATGGTTTTCATTCCCCTCTCCTGCATGGGCTCAGGCTTCCTGGGCATCTATCCCTCCAAACAACCAAGCAGGATATGAGCACTATTTCAGGACAGGAGAAGTCCATGAGTGCCCATGCAGCAGGGGTGACCAGACCCACCCATCCACCCACCCACCCCCCTCCAGCTCAATTCTATCCCAGCTAAAACCTTCTCCACCTTTCCCCCTTGAGCACCCCCAACTGGGGTGTCCAGGCAGCTGCTGGAGGACAGGGATGGGGGTACCTTCACTGACTGTGGCCCAGACAAAACTGTCAGGGCCACTGGACCAGAATCAGCAATGAGAAACTGTGTTTGCCTTTGGATTTGTAATTCTGTAATTGGTTCCCTCTGGGGGCTGCCCTGTGTGGCGGGCCAGCAGCCCCCAGACCACTCCCTCTGGGCACCCCATCCCCCTGAACCCCAACCCACTGGAGACACATGGGGAAGGACTCGGCTAAAGGGCCAACAGAATTAAAATGTTTTCCACTAATAGCATGAATCTCTGATGATATTGTCAAAGGAGGGAGAAGGGGCTGTGCCAGAGCATCCCTAGGGGAGGCATTATGCAAATGGAGAAATTAGTTGGAAACAGCCTGAAGGGAAACATGTGGAAATTAAAATCTGAGGACCAGTGTGGAGACTGCTGCTGAATAACTTATTATAGACTTGCTGAAGCCGCCTGAGCAGAAAGGAAGGAAGCAAAAAGACAAAAAGACAGAAGCTGGGGAAGATGAAGCCCCAGGAATTTGATTGAGCTTAGAAAAATAGCCAGTTAAATTAAACCCTACAAGTAGTGTGAAATAGGTGACTCTTTACCCCTTCCCTCCTGTTCTCCCAGGGGAGTGGTCCCCCTCCCACTTGGGACCTTCAGTCCCACTGTGGAACTCTGTAATGGTCCTGATCCCATGGGCAGTACTCAGAAATTTGGGACAAAGGAGGAATAGCTTTGAATTCTGGTCTGCCAACATGTCTAGCCCAGAAAAGAGAAGGGAGCACAGGGGACCCTGGCACATTGCAGTTGTGCGAGGTGATGCAAAGGGCAGAGAATGCAGATACAGTCTCTGCTCAGGTAGAGGGACAGTGGTGGAGTGGGATTCCTGGTGACTGGCTAGGAAGGATTTGGTGTTCTCTGAGCTAGGGTGGGATGCCAGTTAAATGATGTCCTACAAGGGTGTACACATCAATCTGCTGTCCTTCCCTGAACCCCAGAGTTTTCTAAAAAGTAAGTACAGGAGGCACTTAAAGGTCCCATGATATATCAGAGCAAGCACCCCTTCTCCGTTCATGCATAATTAATTATCCTTCAGTTAGGACATCTATTTGCACCTTAGCTCCCTGCCAGTGAGCTGCAGGTGCCTGTCTCTGTGACTGCAGGTTCTGCTTGGCACCCCTTGAACTGGCACAAGCCTGCAACCCTCTGGCCCAGCAATCCCATCCCATCACCCTCCTGCCCACTGCTACTCAGATGCCCTTGCCTTGGCCCTGTGGCCCCACCAGAACACACAACCCTCACCCTAACCTGGTGAAACCAAGAGGCAGACACCAGAAAGTCACCAGAAAGCCCATCTCCTGCCCCCTCTTCCCACACCCAGATGCCCTCCTGCTGTGAGGAGGAGACCCTGGGGTTGGAGCCAGCTCCTTGCAGCTGGCTGAACATCCCCTCCATCCCTCCCTGCCCTGGAGATGTTCCTCACTCAGGCAGGAGCTCAGGGCAGTGCTGTTTGAGGTGTGCTTGCGCTTTCATTTCTTTTTGCAGCAGTGGAAATCGTGTCTTCTTCCAGCTTGGGCTCCTTTCATAACTTCCACAATGTCAAGGTAAGCACTTCCCAGAGGCATTTGTCTTTGAAAGCAGCTAAGGATGGGGCAGATGGAGTCCATGACAAGGGCAGGGCTGGCCTTTGAATATTACCTCCTTCAGGGCCGCAGCCAGGGAAAATGCTGAGGAAAAAAGCACCACTGCCTTGGCTGCAGATCTGAGTAACCAATGCATCTAAGCCACCGCCTGCTTCCCCTGGCTCTGCTTGTGCCACTTGCTCCTCAGCAAGTGCTGCAATGTGCCAAAACAGGGCCACTGGCTGCAGAAATGGTCTGGGGAGCAGTGACAAGGGATGCAGGGATAGGGCCATGCTGGACCTCACTCCTCTTCCTACAAGGATGAGGTGAGAGGATGGAAGAGAAGGGGAAAGAAGCTGCTGTGGTTTGTGGGGGACACAAGACCCCTGTGGGACCCAGTACCCTGCTGAAGTGATCCACTGGGGCACTGGTCCTCCCACATCCTCCCAGCCAACCTGCCTCTCTTTGAGGTCATCCCTGAGGTGGGTGATGTGGAAACCACTGGTGCAAGACACGGGGTGTCCTTCCTGCTGTAGTCTTTAATTTCCTGGAAGGATGCAGTCCCTCACAGAGATAAAGTCATCACTTACTCTTTGAGCAGTGCCCATTGGTGGGGTGGGATTGTTGGTGCAGCAGAAATGCCTCAATTCTAACCCCCTCTCTCATAGAATCATAGAATGGTTTGGACTGGAAGGGACTTTAAAGATCATCTAGTTCCAATCCCGCTGCCAGGGGCAGGGACACCTGCCACCAGACCAGGTTGCTCAGAGCCCCACCTAACCTGTCCTTGAACACTTCCAGGGAGGGGACATCCACAACCTCTCTGGGCAACCTGTTCCAATGGCTCGCTACCCCTGTAGTGTTCTCTGGAGGCAGGTGAGAAAAGAGACACAGAGAAATAAAAGTGGAGTAAGTCTTCCCCTCATTTAATGGCACAATCAGTGTTTTCCCTTCACAGAAATCCAGTAAGGAAATAGCTAATTATCTGAGACAGGGCAAATTTTGTATTTCTATTTAAAAAAGTAATTAAGAAAGCATTTAGCAGTAAATCGCTTAGCTTATCCTTTCCCCTTTTCTCCCCTAAACCAGCCTGCAGCAGAGAGAGCAAGGGGAGGCACAGCCTGTGGCAATGACATCTCTCTTGGGACTGGTGGGAGAGGATTTTTGCAGAGAGAAGCCAATTAAGAGCCATCACTCAGGCATCAGCTGCTGTGAAATCAGGAGGCTCATTACCTCTCCTCTCCCTGCAGATGCAGGTACCAGCTCCCTCTTCCACAGACTCCAGTAGCCACATGTGCAGGAATGCACTGTCCCTATGGGGCAGGAGGACAAATGATGCCAAGAGAGGACAGAATGCTATGCGGTGGTACCTTGATGGGGACAGGGCAGATGTTGTGCCCATGGCCCACCATGAGCCATGGGACTTGTTGCAACACCTGGGGACAGGTTGGTTAGTGAGGGTGATGCACCAGAGCGTGGATTCTCAAGACTAACAAGTGCCAGAAGAGTCTGACTTGCGAGGTCCTAGGCCAGACAAGGCTTGTGTCCCCCACCTCAAGTGGGCAGGATCTCCCAACAGGCCAAGCTCCCCCAAGCAGAGGAGCTGGTGCTGCCTCTCCAGCCATGCCAGAGAGCGGGAGAGGATGGGGCAGTGATGGAAAAGTCTCTTTCCTCCCTCTACCCTCCAACACTCTGCACAGCCATTCCACCTCTTTTTCTTAGCAAGCAAAAGAAGAAGCCACCTGAGCCTTTAGGAAGCAGTTCACATGGCTGATTTCCACTGACACTGAAAATGTGCTGCTTCAGTCCCAGGTGCACAAGGATCTTTTCTCCTGCAGCCCTTGTCCCTGGTGCCAGGATCTACCCAGTTCCCCTTCCCTGTGCTATCATCTCTGCTGCCTTGAAGAGGCTGAGCTGCTGGGGTCTCTCCCTGTATGGCTCATCTTCCCCACTGCTGCTCCTCTCTGAAGCTTCCTGGTTCACTCAGGCTTTTCTGAGCTCACTTCCAAAAATGCCGTGGTGACTGCTCTAGTGCTGGATGCAGACAACCCAACCCTCCTGCCCTTGTTTCTGCTCAGGAGCTTTTCTAGCTGCAGGGCTGCACTCAATTCACTCCTATCCTTGGGAGACATTTGGAGGCTTCCCAGCAAAAATCCCTTGCTCTGCAGGGGCTCAATGTTTACTTTTGGAGATGTGGCACTAGATTTTAATCTGTTCCTTGTTTGCTGGCTTTTTTAACCAATCTTGTTGCTTAATCAAAATGCCAGGCAGGACCAAGCCCAGTGTCTCACAGAAGTCAGCATGCATTACAGCAACATCATCACCTCTGGTAAGCAAATGCTCAACCTCACCTGTGAAATCAGACTGGCGGCTTTGTGATTCACAAGCAAAGGGGGCTCCACCTGCTCTACACCTTCCTGTATGCTGGTGTCGGCCACAGCAGGACAGCTCTGTAAGCATACCGGGAAAAGGCTGCCTACAACACCTCAGTGTGTTCACAGATGGGTGGACAAGTGTTACAGAGCTCCATGGGCCAACAAATGGCCAAAATCCAAGGGTTTAACTATGCCCCTGCCTGAAGCGTAGTGCTTAAGGTCATCTGTATCATAGAATCATAGAATCTTAGAATGGTTTGGGTTGGAAGGGACCTTAAAGATCATCTAGTTCCAACCCCACTGCCATGACAGGGAAACCTCTGACTAGATCACTGTGCTCAAGACCCCATCCAACTTGGATTTGAATCATCTGCAATTCAAATGTGTAAAGGTATGTGAAATCTGGTTATCAGGGGTTAACCCCTCACAAGCCAAAATGACATGGAAAGGAAGAAGGCCACCCTACCTTTGGGGACACTCAGCCTTGCAAGTGCCCCTGGCCAGTGTCCTAACATGGAGAACTGAGGGAGAACCACATGGGCAAGGGATCTGAAGCTAGCACCCTCCTTCCTGCTGCACACGAAGCTCCCTGCCGGCTCCCTGACCACACTCATACAGTTGCAGAATTGCTAGGAAGATGAAACTTTATTCTCAAGCATCTGAGTTTGGCAGGTGTCCATCCCACCAGCAATGGAGGATGGATGAGGAGAGGGGCAAAGGAATAAACCAGGGAAGGAGAAATGAAATGCAAATAAATGCAATATCTGCCAAAATGCCATCCTCAAAGTAATATATCAAAGTCTAGGCACAAGCAGTAAACTCTTGACAGTATTAGGCTAAAAAGATGGAAGCTTTTCCTTTCTAAAGTGCTTTCATATCTGAGTATTTTCCAAAAAATCTGGCATTTTCCAGGTGTTGACTGTGCTAAATTAGTATTACTCATCAGCTCACTTGTTTTCTAGAAGAGGAAAGGGAGGGAATGTTGCATCTGGACCTTGGCCAAACTGCTGGGACAGTGTCACATTGATGGTTGTCAGGTGGGGGCTGGATCAAGAAAGCTGATGGGTATTAACAGGTTATTAATATTTTAGAAGATATATTGAGTTGGGGGACAAAATGCTCAAGGCTCCATATGAGGATTGATCTTCCATATTTTCACTAGAAATTTACCACAGGAAGGAGGGGTGCCTTGCTGCTATTTGCTAAATCAGCAGGGTTTGGAAATACAGAAGAGTAAAGAAACTGGGCTACCTTGAAGACAGGAGGGGTGGAGATGGGATGAAATACAGGGCGATGTGATGCCCTCATGGGTTGCCAACAGGAATTGCTGCATTGGGCAGGGAGCTCCTGGGCCAGCAGGGACTGGGGAAAGGCCTGAGCCCTTCTTCCAGAGTGCAAAAGGCAGATATGATGTGAACATCTACAGTGCATATTGGTTCAGCAAAAATATTAATTAAGGACAATGGCAGGGCAGTGGTGGGGCACAGCTGGACTCTGGGAGACATTTTCAGCCACAGTGTGTTATAGATGGGTTTTAATTGGAAGGAGGTAGAAAGGGTGGTGGGAGAACAGCGACCAGACTGTGGCTGGTGTAATATGCAGGGTTCCCCAGAAATACCCTGGGGATACAGAAGAAAAAGGACTCTGGTTTCAACAGCCTGGTTGGTTCAGCTGCACTTGTTCCATATAGGTTGGACCTATGGAGAGAATTACAGAGGAGACTGATCCAAAAGGTCTAATTTTTCCTTTTTCTCCTGATCTTCTTTCCTTCCCTCCCCATGTAGGTATTCCTGATAATTAATTGCTTTTGCACTTGTCAGCTCAGGAGCAGATTGGAATGGTGGCACTGACTTTTCTATACTCCTGCCACTGCTACATCTCCATGCTGATGATCCCAGGAAAGCACAGGAACCGTCTTGCAAACTCCAGCCCTTTACCTTGAGATGCTTTTAAGAACAATATTCTTGCTCTTTGCACCAATTAACCAGCTGCCTGTGTGAAGTCTTGAGGCAAAGTGATGCCTGAGCTAACACATACCAGATAAGTGCCCCATAGCTTTGCTTGGCCATAATCCACTGCTCCCATGCCATGGCATCCAGATAGGCTCCACTGCACTGTGTTGCCCACCTCCTGCACCTGCAACCCCCCCAAGATGGAAATAGGGTGTATTAGTGGTGGAGCAGAGCCCTAAATTGCAGGGGGGAGTTGTGCTGCTCCCCATGGGCTTTGCAGCCCCACAGCCTCTGCATTTCACTTACATTTTAATTTCTGTCTTTGCTGGGTTCAGTGCTTTTAAGCGCCCACCTGCAAGGGAGTTTGGGTGGCATCTGAGCTAAACCTCAATCTACACATGCAAGCAGAGAGATTTATGGGCTGGTGCCTGGCCAGCCCAGTGTGGAGCAGCTGAGGCCGCCTCAAGTTCATCTCCTGCTGCCAGCTTAAAATGAGAGCAGCATGACAGGTAGTAATTGAGTGCTACAGTTTCTCCCTCATTTAAACTCTTCTCAGCTACAAATGACATCAGTAAATAATGAGCACTCACCATTTGGGCGGTGTCAACTGGCAGAGAACCACCATAACACTGATGCCATCAAGGCACAAGGAGGGACAAATGTAAGGGCACTTGTCAAACCCCTCAGATGGATGAGATAATTTTCCAACCATGCCCCACCCAAGCATCCAGTTAAAGGTACAAAAATCATCATACCTAGATCTCTTCATCAGGGCTCCTCAAAATGTCTTGCAAGGGGGTGGTGGCAGATTGGGGAAGAGAGCCCAAGGCCAGCACCCAGGAGAGATTCAACCTGCAGATGCACCCTGGTGTGAGGCACATGATGCTCCCAGTTCAGGGATAGTTGGGTGATGGGAAGAAGACGACACTCCTCTGCCCTGCAGAGCACTAGGTCCCTCCCACTACAGAGGTTCTCCTAGTCACTCCTGATGCCTACCTGCCTCCAGCAGCAGCTGTCAGCCACCTGCTGTGCTGTGCTATGCCATGCCAATGGATGCCCCAACCACTGCTTTGCTGTCAGGCATGATCTGCCCCAGCCTCAGGCAGGGCCACCCAAATGGAACCTGTTTTAGCATCCACAGTCAGAAAAACCACACTCCCAGCTCAGCCAAGGAAGGGGTATGCTTCAGGGGCCTTGCATCCACCTTCACAGCCACTGCTGCAGCCACCACTGCCTCTGAAAGCAGCTATCTCCAGTCTCTAGCAGTTTGGAAACAAGGCTAATCATTCTAGAGTAATTACCAGCTTACTCCCATAGAGGAGTTCTCTGGTAGCTAATTACTCCAATTACTGCATGACACAGAAAGCCAGAGTGCCCAGGGGTCAGCAGCAGCACACAACACTACTCAGCAGCTCCTGGCTCCCTGTGTGCCTCCTTCCCTGGGGCACCTGCTGACCCAGATCACCTCCTCTAGGATTGCACAGGGTACACCAGGCTGGATGGGTGGTGGTAAAAAATCCACCAGCACTAAGGATATGGAGCTGAGGGGTATCTTAAGAGATGGCTTCTGGCCCAATACCACTCCTCCAGAAGCTATTCCTCACCCCAGCTCACGCCCAAGGATGCCCCAGGATAACACTAAGCCCCCCCTTTCTCAAGCAGGTTGATGCCCAGGAAAGCTCAGCCAGGCTTTCCAGCACAGGTCTTCTTCAAAGAGGTCAGTGGCTGTTGAACCCAGGCTGCATCTGTAGCAGGAGAGGGCTGCAATAGGGATTGAGAGGTCCCAGATGCATTGAAGAAAAAACAAGTTATTTGCAAGCAAGGCTGAGGTGGTGGCATAATTACATCTCACCTCCTAACAAGGTCACTAAAGTTCCCTGTCCCCTTGCAAAGGCCTGAAGGTAAGAAAGAAGAGACTCAGCCCTGCTGTGAGACCCCCCCCCCCCCACTCAAGTGCTGATCTTGTAAGTACAGGGATCAAGAGGCTTTCCCCTCACAGTCTCCCAGCAGCTCTGGGAGATGTAAGAGCAGAACTGCAGTTGTCACCACACTCCTCAGTGATAGCAGCCAGCCCAACATCCTACAGCTCAGTCCTGCACAGCCATGCTAGCAGACACCACAGGGGAAAGCTCACACTAAAGAGACAAGACATTGTGGAGACCCCTAGCAAAACCTGGGCAGGCGGGGACACCCTGCACCCTGAGATACTTGCAGAGCAAGTTCCAACAGCTGGTTTCACCCTCCCCATACAGTACCACTACTTTTGGGCAGGACCAACTGCTGACATCTGAGACATTGTCACCATGTCTCTCCCATCACTCAGGGCTGTATCCACTGCAACATCCCCAGTCTTGCATCTGACTGGGGAGGTAAGTCCTGGCCTCTTGCCAGGGAGAGCACAGCACCTATAAAGCCTCCAGAGCACCACCAAGCAGATGGTCCCCACCAGGTCCCAGGAAGCAGAAGAGAACCTTCACAGGAACACAGATTGAGGTGTGCACAGGCTCTCCCTATCCACAAGCCAGTTTTAGCAGCAGACATGGAAGGGAAAGCTTTGCCCAGATATCACAAAAGAAACCACACAGGACTAGGAGTGGAAGAATCTTTATTGCTTTGGTTTCTTACAAGTCAGATATATGCATCTAGGCTGGCTGCAAGGAGACATCCACATTGCATTCAGCTTGCAACACAGCACAGGGGACACAGGGACACTGGGCACACAAGGTTTGGTCTCTACCTTCTCCCAGGCACCAGGGAAGAGAGACACTAGGTAAGTAAGGCAGCTGCCAGCTCTGAAAGCACAAAGGATTGCAAGAATGGTTATTGCTACAAGACAGAAAGGTCAGGGACATCTTCTCTGGAGCCTGCAAAGGACACCAGCTCCTAGCTTAGTATTCCCAGCAGACAAACTATAGTGGGGACACAGAGAAGTCCCCTCCTTTACCAGTCTCTGCTCCCTCTAGGGAAGATCGGGGCAGCCAGAAGCAGGTATTAAGAGCCAGAAATTCAAGGTGGCATCAGTGCTGACCCACACTGAAGCTTTTATTCTCCTTATGTGGGAAGAACCCAGCTCAAAGATGCTCCTGAGCATTCCTCAAGCCCCTTCTCACCCACAGCTGAGCCAGTGCTGCTCTGCTTGCTGAAGGGCTGCTCTGTACCTCCACACTTGTCCTGTACATCCATGTTACTCAGTCAAGCAACTGCCCAGGTGAGAGTGACTTTCACATCCTCCATCTCAAGAGGCCTGGCAGCATCCTGTGACACTGGCATGGTACTCCCTCTCTTGCTCACCCCCACCCGAGTAGAGAGAGGGCAACCCCCCAGCACCTCCCCATTAGGGCAGCTCAGTGCCTTCTCCTTCCACTCCTCCCATCAACAGGCACTGCACAGATGCTCCCATATCTGATTGAACCACACAGAAAAAAACCCAGAGACTAGGAACAAATCAAAACTGGAACAAAATTAGAGAGGGGCCCCAGCCCCGGCCCAGGCACCCACCAGAGAGCCAAAGGGCACATCAGCAGAGTAGCTGTGGCCAAGCCATCTGACAAATGGCACTCAGGCATCCACAAGTGTCAGCCCATCATGCAGGGCGCGCTTCCACATGTAATAAGTGGAACGTGCCGTGAGCGGGAAGCGGGCACTGAACTCCTTGTAGGTGGGGAAGGTCTTCGACTCAAAGCGCTGCTGCAGGAACAGCTTGGCCTGTGCCTTGAACTGGGCAGTGGCAATCACATCCATCACAAACATCCGGCTGTTGGCTCTCTCTGACATGGCATAGCCTGAAATGGTGGCATTGTATGGTGTAGCTGGCACTGGCTTGTTTAGCTGCTTGGTGGCTACCTCTATGTGACACTGGGGCTTAAGCCCCGATTCCACTCTCGGAGCTGCCAAGGAAGCCACCTGGTTCAATGGCTGGCTGGAGCTGGTCCAGGGCAGGCAATGCTGCCCGAGGGCCTGGCCACTGCCCTTCCAAAACCAATATGCTGTAGAGGAGAGAGATGGGTAGCGCAGGCGGTACTTGCAGAATGGCAGTCGCCATTGCTGGACCTGCCTCTTGGCCATATCTCGCAGTTGCTTTCTCCAGCACAGAGAGGGCTTGAGCTGCAGGAGACTCCTGGGTGGTGGTCGATCTCCATTCAGCCTCTTCCTAACAGGCACGCTGCTTGGCTTCAACTGCAGGAACGGTTTTCGTATTGCTAGAGGTTTCTGGTTATCCAAGAGAGACTGGGGAGGTTTAAAGTTGGGGTTCTCCTTGATTGCTTTTCTTCGCCAGTTATAGTAAGTAGACCTGGAGATGCCAGGGAAGCTGCGCTTGAAGCACCTGTAAGGCACCAGAGTGTTCATGGAAATGCATTTCTCCAGGTAAGATTTGGCTCCTTGCATGAAGATTCCTGCTTGGATGGGGTCTAGGGAAGGACTCGGAGCTCTTAAGCTCCCCCCTGAATTTGCTGGCTCATCCACATCAGCCTTCTTTGGGATATCCCTGTGAAGCTCCTGCAATCCATGGGCCTCAGCCAGTGCAGAGCCATCACCATTGACCATGCTCTGCATCTCATGCTTCCAGGCATAGTATGTCGATCGGGAAATTTCTGGAAACATTTGTCGGAAGTGCTGGAGGGGGATTATATTGCCCTCCTGAAAGCAGGACTGGAGGAAGTGTTTAGCTGCAAACCTGGCAGCTGCTTTTTGACGGTGTTCACGAGACTGGCGCTTCCAGCGGTAGAAGGTGCTCTTGGTAATGCTGTACCGGTCACGCAGGTTGGAGTAAGTCAGCTGGGGGTCACTGTTCAGAAGTTCAAGAGTCTTCATGGGCTGGACAGGAGGCTCTGGTGAAGGCATTGTGGGTTCTAGTTCCTCCAGGCCAACCACGGCCACAAAGTACTGTGCTTTGAAGACCTGCTGGGAAAGCTGCTGCCCTGACCACATAATGTGGAGCGTGGAGGTTCGCGGGCCACACTTCCTGGGCCGGATGAGACGGTTGAAATAGGGCCGGATCTTCAAGTTACTCATGGGGTAGATGGAGTAGATGTTACATTGCAGTACTGAGGCAAGAGCATAGACATGCCACATGTTGGCAAAGGTGCCCGGAAAACAGGTAGCTTTGATATCAGCATCAAAGATGGCCTCCAGGATAGCCATGGGGAGACTGGTCATCTCTGGGGTCTCCTCAGTGCAGAGGGAGTAGCGGGCAGCCTGCAGCATCACCTTGGAGTCAATCATGCCATTCAAGTAGTATTGCTTGTGCAGCAGCATCTCCACCACTGTACGCACCTGCAGCTCCAGGCTGAGGCTGGGGTTGCCCCAGAGCAGCACACTGGCAGCCTCAAAGAGGCGGTTCCCCTCACCCTTGCAAACCAGAGGCAGCATGTTACTTGGGGCATCCTCAGGATAGAGGCTCCTGGCTACCCGGTCAACCTCCAGCTCCTCTTGGAACTGTCTCCCACAATAGCCAGGCAGGGAGAAAGATGACAGGGTCCTCTCTGCCTCCAGTGCAGCACTGGTGAGGCCCTCCAGACCAAAACATTCAGTGGCTTCCTGCAGCTCCTGCAGCACAGACTGCACCAGCTGGTGCCGCTGGATCATCCTGAAAGATGGCAAAAAGAAAGAAGTCACTGGAGATGAACATAGTGCACACTCCGGACTGCCATGGTTCTGGCCTCCAGGTCCAGCTCCTCCTCAAAGGAGGGGGCAGGGGGAAAGCAGAGATAAAAGGCCACTGCTTGCCCCTCTCCTTCCCCCTCCCAAGGACAAAAGAGGAAGCCTGGGTCCCCACAGACAAACCCGGGTCAGGGACATGGGCTCAGCTTGCTCTCCAGTGACCTCCTGTGGGCAGCGTGCATGGCATGCAGCCTTCAGAGACACTTGCCTCGGTGAAACTAAGGGACTGCATCCATCAGGGTGCGAAGCCAGTTCACATCCTACCCCTGCACACCAGGCTTGGTGCCCAACCTCACCTCCACAGACAGCTCTCCCACCAGTATTCCAACCCTTTCATTCTGGGCACTGGCAGCAGAGTAGTAGAGAGAAGACAGCCTCAAAGGGGAAATCTTTGTCATCTCTATAGGAAAGGACCTGTGATAGAGCAACACTGCATGGGGGCATGGAGGGACCTGTCTTAAGGTGTTCAGCCCAACAGAAGGGCGGGCAAGGAGCTTGCCCCCTCCCTCAGAGCAGGGCACTGGAGCCACACCCATCATACACACCAAAAAATGCCATCGCAGAACCTGGAATGGGAGGAAGGGACAGAGCCAGCACAAGCCAGTTACTGTTGCCTGAGCCGACACTAGATGTCACTTGCTGCTCAGCAGACATACACCACCAGCCAGGAAGAAACAACCGAAGGAGGGCTTCTCCTAAGCGAGCTACCAGGTAGAAGACAACCCAAAAGTGCAGACAGAGCATGCATATCAGGTGGGTAATTCAGAGGTTGGAGGGAGCCCTCCTCCCTGCCTGCCTGAGCCCATCACAGCCCTATCCTTCCTCCCTCCCCTCCCTCGGCATGCCAGTTCCCATTCAGGTTAAAGGGTTAAACCCAAATCCCAAATTAAACCCAAACCCCAAAATTAATCCCAAAGGGTTAAACCTGCACCCCACACTGTATCAGCTTTGGTCCTGATGCCCACATCACTCTGCCCTCACCACTCCAGGAGCTTTCACAATTGCAGTCTCCACTCCATGATTCAGCTCCATCAATGCATCCCTCTTCAGCACCTTTTCCCCATCGGCCAGCCCAGTCTCTCCCTTTTGAATTAGTGTTCTACAAGGAAATCCAGTCTGGTCCATTTTCTCCTAAGGCTCATCCACATGCTACCCCCAACACATAGGGCATCGCTTTGTAGTCTAGTCAATTTACATCCAACTAGAGACCCACCTTCCCACAACATTTCACAGGTAGCACTATCAACTCACAGCTCTGTAGGGAGGGGGGAAACAGCAGAGCCAGGCACAAAAAGCAGAAGCTCAGCACTAAAGCACACATCCCTCCTGACCTCTCACAAGGCCCTGATGCAGATAAGGTTATTATTGCTGTAGCATCTACAGCCCCCGGCCATGACAAAACAGTAAATGAAATGAGGTGCCACAGAATCACATGGCCACATCCTGGCTACTTCACCGCAAGGAGCCTTCGTGCTGCTGCTGCCCCTTGCCTTTAGTCAGGCCACAGCTAGTCACCAAATCAACTCTTTCCCTGCTTCAAGCTCCTTCATCATCTCCTGCGTGTCAGGGGCCAGGGCTCTCTCTTACAGCTGTTCCCACAGCTGTGGGGCATCAGGGACAACACAGGAGAAAACACATAGCTGTGAAGCAGGGAGATAAACTCGTCTGAGAATCCTGGTCTGAGCAGGCATAGAGTTGTCACTTTGGGTCAGGTCTGTATTGTTCTCCTGCAAGTTCATAGAAAATTATAGAAAACCTGACTAAGCCCATGTAAACAACGTGTGCTCAAGGAGCTGAAGCAAAGGCATCCCTCGGGAGAGCTGCAGGGCTAGCAGAGCTCTTTCTCCATGGCCTGACAAACCTTTTCAGAACTGGCCACCTCCATCTGCAGCCACTGCCCCCTTCAGACCCCACAGCCCAGCTGAGCACCCGCCTGCCAGCAGAGCCAGGAAAAGCAAGACAAGCTTTTCTCTTGGAGGGGGTGAGGAACTGACACAGGCTAGGGAGCATCAGCAATAACCTAGTGTGTGTTTCCCACCCCCTTACAGTTTGGGGCAAGAGAGAGGGTGAAAGAGAGAGGATTTAATCTTTTCCTTCAGCATTAACGCCACAGCCTCAATGTTACTGTCAGCTCCTGCTGCCCAGAGAAACAGGACATCAAAAGCAATGGTAAGACAAAATCCACAGCTAAAGCAGCACACATGAGCTCCCAAGGGAGAGAGAGGCTCAGGTTAGCCAGAAGCAGAAGTCAGAGAAGATGGGGGCTTGGGTCCCTCACCAAATCAAATCCAGCAGCTCTCAATACAGAGGACCTGCTACAAAGGCAACATTTTTCCACACACGCACTCAGCAAAGCCAGCTGAACACGACAGGCAAGTGCTCTCTAAACCACCTCAGCTCCCAGACTTGACTAAGGGAGCTTTTAGTAACCGATAAAGGAGGCTTTACATAACCTGGCCGCTTTTGCATTGTAACAGATAAGCAAGCACTTGAAGATCACGTTCCCTCACCTAAATTGATGGGCTGGTGGCATCCAGTAGTGCAAGTTCCCCAAGACAGCATCAAAAACGCTCCCACCAGCAGGAATCCAGGATACCTCAGCCCCTGCCGCCCTGGCTGCTCAGGGCTGCCTATTCACCCCAGCCCAGCCGGGAAGCTCACATCCCAGCCCCAGCTGCAGGATCAGGCCACCCCAGCAATAAAGGCTCTCATTTGAGAGGAGGGATCTTGAGCCACCAGAACTGCACAACATAAGCAATGTGATAATTTCAAGGAGCTGTCTAGGCTAGAAGTATCACTACACTGGAAACCCCGGAGGGGCTCTGGGAGGTGAGCAGCACCGGCAGCCCAGGCAGCGGGAGAACCCTGCTCCGCCTGCAGATGGATTTCTCCACCGAAACTCAGAAACGGGGCAATACTCTCCTGCCTAGACAGAGAAAAGCCACGGACCCGCCTTAACCTAGGCCGAAGCGCTGCAGCTAAGCCTGGTCTCAGCCGTTTCTCGGGCAAGCAGCGCCTGACAGCCGACTCCAGCCCCGTCCACCCGTGAGCGCGCACCCGCGACCGCCCCCACGGCGGCTCCCGCCTCTCCCGAACGCGGCGGAGGCGGCTCCGTACAACCTCCCGCGGGTCGGGTACATCCCTGCGCCCCGGGTGGGAGCACGGGCGGCCGCTCCCTTCGCCCGGGAGACAAAGGGACGAACAGCCCCGGGGCGAGGGAGAGGTCGCTGGTGGCCGAGTAGCCACCGAGGGCAAAGTGGGACGGGGCACCCGGCCGCCGAGAGAAGGTGCCCGCCACCACAGGCGGCCCACGGGGTCGGGGTTAGGGAGGGACAGCCGGGAAGCCGCGGCCCCGACGGCACCCGACCCAGCTCCGCACTCACCTGGCTCCGCGGGTCGCACCCCACCCGCGCCCTGGGCCGCCCAGCACCTTTAAGGGCGGCGGCAGGAAGCGGCGCGGACCCGCCGCCGCCCCGGTGCCAGCCCCGCAGTGACCCCCGGGAGCGGGCGGCCGCGTGCGGCGCCGGGCCGAGCCGAGCCGGGCCGGGCCGCCCCTCCCCGCCTGCCCCCTCCCTCCCCTCCCCCCCCAGGAAGCGGGCCATCCCCGCGGCCCCGGCCCAGATGAAAGCGGAGCGGGCCGGGGGTCACTTCCAAAGCTAAAGTGATAATGGCCATTGTCCCGCCGCCGCCGCGCTTAAAGGGCCCGCCGCCTCCCGGTGCTCCCCGGCATCCTGCCGCCCCACAGCATCCTCCTGCCCCGTACCCCGCCCGGGCCTGCAGCCTCACGGTGGGCGATGGAGTCCACTGGGCCTGCGGGGTGTGAGGCTGGGTGCCTGCATGGGGCACCCCTTGTGTTCCACGGGGAGCAGGCAGGCCCTGAGGGGGTGTCACTGCAGCCCACAGGGTTGGCACAGCCTTTGTCCGTGTCTGCCCCCTCTCTGCACTCGCTCTTGCCAAGGCCTTGATCCTTCCTCCACGCTGCTTCTACCTTTTCTCTCTCCTCCTTAAGCAATGCACATTCTCCCCACCCCGGCAAGGAAATGATGGTAGGACCCCGGGGCTTGTAGGGCTGACAATGCTCAGCTGTGCTGCCTTTCAAAACCTTCTCCTCTGCGGGAAGCACCCAAATGAAGGCAGCACTTTTCAGGATCTCAGCTCTGGGCAGCCTCCTGGACAGGCTTGCATCTGCCATGCCTGAGCCCTCTGTGGAGCAGCCTTCCTCCCCACTATCACTGCCCTGCTGCCTTTCCAGCCTAATCTCGAGGTCCCCCTCCTTAACTCCTGCTTGCACAATGGATTCATCCCATCTCTTGAGCATCACGTGAGGCTGTGCAAACAGCCTGCTCACCAGGCACCTCACTCTGGCATTGCTAAGTTGCCAACACCAGCTGCGCCTCACCTCCTCTTCAGAAGTCCAGAAGCCCTCCAGGACCCATCTCATCCCAAGCTACATCACCCCAGAAAGGGTGTCTGAGGAGCTTCTTTGCTCTTGGGTGTGAGGGCCGGGTGAATTTTAACTACAGGGGGCACAGCTTGGTCAACAGGGAAGAGCTGGTCTCATTACCAACTGGTTTTGGTGTTTCATGTCCCCGTGTTGTGTAGATCCTGTTGCAGGCAACATCTGGGTTCCTCTCCTCAGCCTACCCTTGGGGACAAGCCTGAGAACCACCACAAGCCGCCCATCCGGTGAGGTGCACAAAATAACTCCCTCCCGATGTCAGACACAAGGTCTTCCTTCTCCACATGCCACCATCCATGGGGAACATCACTGTGTTACTCATTTCTGCTGCAACATTTGGCAATGAGAGGGCAGGAGGGCTCATGGAGACATCATATATGGGGTTCTTGTGCAATTTGGGAAGGAAACTGAACACAGACCTTTCAAACAGGGAAAATGCCCAGCTCCCTCTCCTCACTAGTCTGGGAGCAAGCATCACAGCAAACATAAAGGCACACCTTCACTGACATGCATCCTACCTCCCCCAGAAGCACATATCCCAGAGCAATTTTTCCCATTTCCCTTGTCTCACATCTGCACCCAGGAGCACAGGGGGAGACCAGGCAATGAGGGTTTGACAGGAGGAATGGGCTCCCTGGAAGCTGTGGACTGGCTGTTAGGGAGTCCTTCCAGCCTCAGCTAGGAGCCACCACTCCATCTGACACTGAACTCAGCCTTCAGTGCTCACAGGGGTCATCCTCACTGGCACAGAAAAGCTACAGTGCAAGGAAGAGAGACCTAAACCATCCTCGGTGAGCTTTTTTTTCCCCCTCAGGCAATCTTTGTATCTCCAAAGCCAGCTCCACTCTCGCTATCAACCTGGCCAGTCCTAGATCTTTTCCCCCCTGCAGGTTGGTGTTCATATCCACAGCTGCTGAGCTCCCCTTCTCATCCTTCATCCTTTTAACTTCTTTCGTTGCAAATGCAAAGCGGTGCTCACAGGGCAGTGAGACACTGGTAAATGCCGGAGTCAGCAGGGTCAGTGATTAACATAGGAGCTGGAAAACACACAAAGAGACAGCCTGGGCAGTTCTGTTATGCAGATGGCTGCACACACCGGCTTCCAGCATATAAACGAGTAGTTAGCATTTTTCTGTTCCTTGGAGGAGTTCAGTGGGGCACCAAAGTGCTCCCTGATTCAGTGCAGGATGTTTCAGCATGACAGTAGGCCATGGAGACCTTTGCAGTTTAGCTCTGTCTGCCAGTGGCTTTTCTGCCTGTTGTGCTTTAACCTGCCTGCTGTAAGCCCATCCTCTCTCAGTCCAGGCCCAAAGCAAAGGCACAGACAGGTCCATCTGCTCAAGGGTCTCAGTGCACCATGTTTCCAGGGACACTGGAAGGCAGGTTTTAGTGCTCCAAGTTTGGGCATGGAGTCTTCTCCCAGGTCAAGAGCAACCTTCATGCGTAGCAGATAAAATTCTCATTGGTTTGCACCTCATGAGAAAGGGGGGGTGTCCCCCCAAAGACTTGGTGCTGGGTTTTTTGTATAAGGTAGGGCTTTCTCTGTCTCTATCACTGGAATGTGACAATCCTGACAGTGCCACATGTAGGGACAACATTCTAACATTTAGTTATCCCCTTGAGCAGGAAAGCTCCCCACTTCCACCTAGGGGACTTCCAGGAGTCAGAGCATCATAGCACCCTACCCACTGCGGCACTGTCCATGGCTGGACCAGAGGAGACCATTTGGATAGAACGGGATGTGTCTGAAGCACCTGAGGCAGCCAAATGCTGTTCAGGCAGGTCAGACTGTGTACTGGTTTCCAAAACCACGTATGGAATTGGAACAGGTTGAACTGAAAAATTTTGTAATCCACCTGTGATCTATAAATGGGCTGGATTAACATGTCCCTCACCTTAAAGCCATTGCAGGTGCTCTGGCTTCTGTTTTTTCTCATCTTTCTCCCTACAGAGCACTGCAGAGTCCAAATCCAAGTCTAGGGAGACAGGGCAGCTGGAACTGCTGAGGGACTGGCAGGACTGAGAGCATGGGGACTTCCAGAAGGGCCCTAAGTGTCTGCTGCCTTTGCTGGGCCTGGCATTGCTCCATGAGCAAAAGCAATGAGCAGAGCTTGCAGCTTGAGCTGGCAACAGAAACAGGGGTGCTGCAGCTGCAGTTTGCCCACCAGTCTTAGGGGGAAGGAAGGTCAAGTGCTTCTGGCCCTAACAGAGACCTGGTAAACATGGAGTTCATCCCAATTTTTGTAGTAACCTTGTTCAAACTAAATGACATTCATTATCCACATTATCTGGTACTTCTCATTTCCAGCCCTGAAATAATCTCTGAACCCACTGCCTCATGCCTGTGCCAGACCCTTAAAGGGATGATGGGACAGACAAGACTGCTGTGGACTGTGGAGAGGTCCTGTGAGGCACCCTCATGTCTGTGCATGCCCTGGGCCGATGCTGGGTGCCAGCAGACAGATAATTTTGTTTAGTTCTGCTCACATCACACCAAAAGGGAGAGCGAGAAATTACAGGGAGTTTTCAGCCAGAAGCAATGGAGCTGGAGTGATTGAATTATAGGAGGTAAAGTGAGGAGCAAAATCTATTTAGTGGGTTTGAAGTGAGAACTGGTAGGCAGGGACATCCAAGTGCATCAACCTCAGTGAGCAAGAGCACTTAACAGGGTGAGTTCAGCTGTGTGATTGAGGACAGAGGGATAGCACAGAGGGCAGAAGAATGTGGCCTGAACTTTAGGACAGGGTGGGAGCAAGGCCCAGGCAGAAGTTTCATCTCCTAGGCCTAGGCACTAGGTCCTATCTTGGACAAGAGATCTGAGGCCCCTAAGGCTCTCCCACACCTTGTCACCATCTTCCTCTGCAGTGAGTCAGAGCTCAGGGTTGTTCCCTTTCCTCCAGCACCCTCAGTACTGTCTTCTTCCCCTATCATAGAGAACATCCAGGGCTCCCAGTGCTGTTCATTCTGATTTAAGATCCCTCCTTGTGGGACCAGGGGGACCTCGGTGCTGTCCCTGGAGAGACTCACAGAGTACTCTGTCTCTCTCCTAATGGTTGCTGCCTCCCAGTTCTGGGTGGACATCCAGGGCTGATCAGTTTAACGCACCAGGAGTGCACAGGAGAGACAGGTCTGCCTGTCCCCTGCCCTAGGGTAGCAGAGCCCTGACAGTAGCTCCCATCCCTAATTTTCTGCTCGACTCAGGGCTCTTTCCCCTTCCTGCTTCTGTCCAGCTGGGCTCTCTCTTCCATTCCACTTTGTGAGATGGAGGGAAGGTTTGAACTTGGTGCGAGCACTGTGCCCTTGCTCTCCGAGGCTCCTGGCTACACGGGAGGGAATTAAATGTAAAGCACCAAGTGTGGTATCACAGTCCTGGGTGAGGACTGGGAGTCTTGGCCAAATCCTGGGGTCCTGGCCATAGGTGGGAGGGATGAGGGAGAGCCTGGAACTGCAGGAGATTCAAAGTCAAGATCAAAGCGTTTCCCTCTGAAGCCCTAACACTCCCCTTCCCTCCAACTTGCACATAAAAGCACTCTGCCCTCAGCAGGCTCTCCACTGGGGAGGGTGGGTGGAGGAGGGGGATGCTTTCCCCCTCGCTTTTCCTGTGTTACTAATAACTCTTCCCAGAGGTGAAATGGTGAAAATCCTTCCACCGCTCCTCCCCCCTGCCTGCTTCTTGCCCAGATCCAAAGGGCCTGAAGCCATTTCGGTGATTGTGAGTTCATGGTAGACCTGGCCTGCTTCAGGGTGTTACGAGCTGATGCCAGCACAGGGAAGATGCAGTGAGCAAAGCCTTTGAAGTGTACAGTATAAAGACACTGTTAGAGGCAAAGCACAAGGAAGGAGGATTGAAAAGCAGAGCAGTTTGGCCCACAGGAGGGGGAAAGGCTAATTAAGGCACAGAGTGTGGAGGACGAAAAGGCAAAATCATTAAGATATCACAGCAGGAGCCGGTGATGTGGCTCCATGGAGGTTTAAGCCACACTGAGCCCAACCTCTGCTGTTCACTCCCCCTCGGTTCTCCATTCCCACCCTCCACTTTAGGGTGGCACAGGAGTGTGGGGACTCTGTCAGTTAGTTCAGCTTGCTGGTCCAGCTGAAAATGAGTTGTTTAATTCATACTCTAAAAGACACAAAGATGAATCTCAGGATGGGAGCCTCCAGTAGCCCTTTCTTAGTAATGATCAGATCAAAACTTGCAGGTGATGCAACCAAACTGAAGAAGCTGCAAGCTTCAGTGAGGATGGGCAGATATGAAGAGGCTGGAGACTGGAAATACAGGCAGGAAATGGTGGATTCAGTTTTGGAAAGCCCAGGAAGGTGATAGTCTTCTGTCAATGCTTCATTATGCAACATCGCAGGAACCCAGCAGCATCAAGAACGACCTGGGATGGAAAACCCGAGGGAAAGAGCTGCAGAGTCAAGGCTGCAGTTTTGTGTTTCTTTTGGTTGTCACGGCAGCTGCTGCTTGTTTCTGAGAGTGCCCAGGGCCACTTAACCCCCACAGGCACTGAAAATATGCGTTTGTCAGGCTGCTCCCTGCATCCCAGCTACAGGCCAGCAGGAAGGGACCAGAGGGAAGCGGCAGCACAGGGGATCGTTGGGGACCACCGAGAGGCAGGGGTTGGGAGGCCGGGGGTGGGGGAGAATCTGGACGGGGTCTTCCCCCACCGGCCTCGGGGCAGGGAGAAAATGCATCGGACAGCAGGCAGGGGAGGAGGGGGAGGGGATGTTTCACACCTAGCAAGCAGGAGCAGATGGGGCTGGGGTTAAACACCACAAGGAATTAACTTGAACTGCCACAGGGAGCCCAGGATTTGTCAAGCCGTGCTTAGTTCTTTCTCCCCCGAGTCCAGGCTTTTTCGTGACGAGTTAGCAATGCAGAGGGGGTTTCTCTTGGGTCTGTAGCTAGTCAGGAAGCTGAGATATGGCCCTGCAGTGTAAACAGAGCCATACAACCCTGCTCAGGTTGTGATTCCCCTGTCCTTTCCCAAGCCCTGCCCCCAGGCACACTCCGAAATGGCCATGGTGTTTGCTGCGGAGAAACGTGAGAAGTAGAGCCGGAGTGCTGTAAAAGATGTAAATGTTCCTGTGGTGGGAGCAGCCCCGAGTGTCTAGGGCACAGCCTCGGCAGGGGGGGGGGTGGGGGGGTGGAGAGGCACCGAGAAGGCTCTTCGCCTTTGTTCTTGATCTTGGCTGCCTTAGAAGAGGTCCCATGAAGAATCCTGGAGCTGATTCACTAAAGGGAGCTCAGCAAGAGCTTTATCAGGTGGCGATCTTGGGGTGACAGGGACAGGACAAAGGGGAGGGAGGAAGAGAAGGTAGGAGGATGGGTTTGTGAAAGACAGTTGTGACCATCTCATCTCTGTCAGATCACCTGTCTCCCTTGGTGCTGGGAAGCCATTTCATTCTTCTTGCCATAAGGTGTGTGAGGGAGCAAAGGAGTAAATTCAGTCCCAGTGAGCATTGACAAGGTGACACACACAGTTGCCGCAGCTGGAATACTGTACCGTGAGAGGATGTGACTGCCTAGGAGCAACCGTCACCCAGGTCTGATGCAACTGCTGAGAGAAAAACCCAATCCTTTTAACATAAAAATTAGTCATCACTGAGGTCAGATTTTCAGAGGGCTGATCTCTGCCCTCTGGAGCTTAGCCTTTAGTTATGACTGATAGCATTGTGAATTCCAGCAGTAAAAAAGCTGAGAAAAGGGAGATGAGAGTACGGAGAAAGGGACACTGCTTAGGGACAGGGCCGTTTGCTGAGGAAATGGACTGATGTGTCTTCTTTCATCCCTGAGTGCATATAATCTGATTTTGTGTTTTAAAGTGCCTGGCCCCCTGAACAGGTAGCAGCAGAGAAAAGATGAGGGAAGAGAAAGAAGTCTGGGAAGCAGGGAACTGTCAGGAGAACAAAGCTCCTTGGTGTATGGGAACAGGGATCCCTGGGGTATGTGCAAAAGCCCGAAGGCTCTGCAGAACAAATGTCAACAGGACAGTAGACACGAGGAAGGAAGAGACTCCAGCTTGTAGGATAATTACTCTCTTATCGTCAGGCTTGTCCAGAAATTTATTGTGATGAAACATAACTCAAGAGCGGGAGACCACCCAAATCTGGACAAGAATAAAATTAAAAAAAAATAAAAAAAATAAAAAAAAGGTTGGTTTCTGTACTAAACTTGGGATCCCTGAGAAGCCAGAGAGGGTCCATTCCTTGACACTGCCCCACTCCCATTCGTGCAGGAGACGGGGGAGCACGCGCTGCTGTTCACCATCGCGCTCGGGATCGTTGCCTTATCCCGAGGTCCCGGCTTAAGAAATCCCCTGCAGACAGCGGCACAAGATGAGCGTCCTTTCGAAGCAACCCTTCAGCGCCCGCCCCAAGTTACTCCGGTGTGCCGTGCCGGAACCAGCCCCGCTCCCCCTCTCCCGGGTCCCTCGGGGCTGCGCGGGCCAGCGGTGGGGTGGCCGCTCCCCGCTGTCCCTCGGAGCCACCAGGGGGCGCTGTGTCCAGCGGGTCCCTCTGGAGGGGCGGTGCCGGCGGGCGGTGCCTCGGTGGTGACGACGCTGCACCCGGAAGCGCTGGGCGGTGTCCGGGCGGGCTGCGCGGGGCTCATGCCGGCCGAGGAGAGGTGGGGCGAGTATTTTTGTCGCAGCGCCTGCGGTCGTGGAGCCTTGCCTGGGCGGGTCCTGTCGGCCGCGGTTAGATGGCTGCAGGCCGTATCCGGGCGGTGGGTGCCGGGGTCGGCGGCCGGTGAGGAGGCGCCGGCCCGGGCCGGGCTGGGCTGGGCTGGGCGGGGCTCGGCCGGGCTGGGGGTGGGTGAGGGGGGGTCTCGGGCCGGCCCGGGCCGGGGCGGGGCGGGGTGGGGGGGGGGGGGGTGGGGTGGGGCGGGGGGGGGGGTGCGTGAGGGGTGGGCTCGGGGCTGCCTCCGCACTGCCTCCGTAGCCGGGATCCCGGCGGGGCGAGGCAGAGCAGAGGCGGGCACCCCCAGGGGCTCACTGTCGGTCCCCGTGTCGTCCTCCGTGTCAGGCCTGGCCCCCGGCTGGACGGGCTGTTCGTGCGGCGGTTCCTGCGGCTGCAGGCGGTGCTCTTCCCCGGGTGGCCCTCCCCGAGCGCTCTGATGTTCCTGACGCTGCTCTGCGTCGCCTTGCTGGGTGAGCCTGGGGCTGTGGGCATGGGGGGATGCTCCCCACCTTTGCTTCCCCCCTCCCCTTTGCCGTGTCACCGTTGTCCTTCACTTTCTCCTGTGCTCGCCTGTTTCCTCCAGAGCAGCTCGTTATTTACCAGGTCGGTGTCATCCCCAGCCAGTACTATGAGGTCCTAGGGAACAAGGACTTCTCCGGATTCAAAACACTGACAGCCGTTGCCTTGACTCTGATTGTAGTGAACTCCACGGTAAGACAGGCCAGAGGCTCCTGTGTGTTGGCAGGGGAAGGGAAAACTGCCCATGGATCCCAGTGCGATCCTGGTGATCTAGGCCAGCCCTTGCCCTGTTAGGTAGCTATGTGTGGGATGGATCACTGGTACAAACTGTTAGTTTTTATTTTATTTTGGGAAATGCTTGTCTCTCATCTCTTTCCATCTGTATCCTTACCCTTGTTCCAGCTAAAAAGCTTCGACCAGTTTATCTGCAACATGATGTACGTAAGCTGGAGGAAATCCCTCACCGAATACCTCCACAGCTGCTACTTTCGGGGCCAGGTCTACTACAGCCTTCACGTGCTGCACGAGGACATCGATAACCCGTAGGCTGCCTGCAGCTTCTTTCACCTTCTTGCTTGGTTCTCCTGGGCTGCTCCACACTTTTTCCTGACTTCTCTGTGTCTCTGGGTAGGGGCTTGAACCCTAGAAGCTTTTGCCATCTAGGCACAAATATTCTCTTCCGCCCTGGGTGGGAGGTTGCTGGGAACTCCATGACTGATAGTCACAGTGGTTTTAGGAGTAGGATGTTTCTGTTGTGAGGAAAATGGAGGCCCATCCGAACAGGGATCTAATGCTGCTGTAAAATATGCTATCTACAAATCCAACCTTTGATACTCAGTGTGACATTGCAAAGGGCTTGGCTGGAGATGGAGAGCATATGCAGCCTTCACTGTTAGGACAGTCCCTGTTGTTCTGTTTGAACTTCAGCCGCCAGAATCTCCAGATGAATGCAGTTTTGTTTAGTTAGGTTTTTAGTGGTTTCAGTAACTCCCATGAGCCACTTCCAGGAAGGGCTTTGTTTTGCACTGCATTTCCCCTTTTCTGCTTCTAAGGAGGAAATGTCAGAGGTGAGGTGGAATATGATAGAAGGAGGAGCATTTAGTGTCCCCCCTTGCTTATCCCAGCCCACCTTGAGATCCCCTTACAGTTTGCTTTGTGCACTGTCCTGCCTGCTGCAGAGCTGCTGATCTACCTGGGCTGTGCAGTGAAGGTCTAATACCTCTGTTCCTCACATCTGCCCCTGACCTTCCAGCCTGTCCTTGCACACAGGACACTGGATGTCATAGTTACACACTTTGAAGCGTTAAAGATCCTACATTAGACATGTGAGACGTAGAGACTTTTTTTCCCTCCAGAATTTAAAGAAGTTATTATTAAATACTTGCTGGAAAAAAAAACAAAACAAAACAAAACAAAACAAAACAAACAAAAAAAAAAAAAAAAAAAAAAAAAAAAAAAAAAAAAAAAAAAAAAACAG